>JAFMSR010000006.1:49945496-49981497 GCA_022818135.1 Saxidomus purpurata | reverse complement strand
CAGAATAAGAGTCATTGAAGCTCACGGTGAGATTTTATATAAAGATAAATTATGTGCGTGTACTTTTGCGTTTTCTTTTCAATAATCTATCTGTCTGACGAAAATATCAAAGCTCTTTGAATTGTGACTCAGTCCCTCTATATTAAATATATTGAAAATGATATACAGCTAATGTAAAGGCGTTTTTGTCGTACAATCTTTATCTTGAATTTCTTAATTTACTTTGTAAAACGTTGTGTTCATTTTCTAGGTACCGGTACAGTTATCGGAGATCCAACAGAAACAAACGCTCTTGGGTCATATTTCGGCACAAAGGCCAATGCATCTGACGAAGTATTTATTGGATCCGTTAAAACAAATATCGGCCATTTAGAAGCTGCTGCAGGTGTCGCCGGCTTGATCAAGGTGCTTCTCATGATAAAGCATGACATGATTGTACCATCATTATGGTACACGAAAACAAACGAGAACCCAAAAGTTAAGTTATCCGAACATGGATTTGTTGTCCCCACGCAATGTATTCTTTGGAATAGATCATATGCAGACAAGCGTCTCGCTTGTGTAAATAGTTTTGGGTTTGGTGGTACAAATGCACATGCAATTGTTGAAGAGTATGTTCCCATACAAGTAAGCTCGGAAGCCCTAAACACCGACAGTCCTTTACCGTTTATCATTTCAATTTCTGCATTCGACAAAATTTCACTCGTTGAAAATGTTAAGCATATGTATGACACCTTAAAATCACAGGTTTACGACATAAGGGCTTTGTCTTACACGTCAACTTGCAAACGAGATCACAGACCACAGAGAAAAGCTGTCTTTGGGAAAACGCAGGATGAAATAATTGCCACCTACAGTTCGTTTCTGAACCTCAACGAAGATGTCTCACCCCAATTTGAGAGAAAGAATATTGTCTTTGTTTTCAGCGGTGTTGGTACAGCTTGGAATGGCATGTGCAGTTCGCTTATTAAACTGGATCCATTCAAACAAGCTCTACGTGACGTTGATGAATACCTGAAACCACTTGCGGGATGGACCATTTCAAGCAAACTCACTGATTCAAGCGACATATTGACAAATCCGATGATAGCTCATATCGCTATATTTGCTTGCCAGGTTGGATTAGCTGCACTGTGGAAGTATTTTGATATCCATCCAGACGTTATTATTGGACAGTCTGTGGGCGAGGTAGCAGCTGCCTATGTAGCCGGATGCATCGACCTTCAAACGGCGGTTACAATCATATTCTACAGATCAAAATTTCTTGCTGATGTCAAGTCAGGCCGAATGGCTGTCATACGTAATGTTGACATCGGTGTGGTAGAGAAATGCTGTAAATCAGGTGGGGCAGTCACTATTGCCGTTTACAGTAGTCCGAAATCGTGCACTGTTTCGGGAGACCCAGAAGATATCAAAGATCTCAAGACAGAACTTTTAGCAATAGAAAACAATAAGCCAGAATTTATTGACCTAGATGTAAAGTGTGCATACCACAGTCCACATGTTGAACACGCTGCAAAACAATTATCAAATGAACTGAAAAATATCTGTTACCTAAAAGGGCACATACCAGTGATTTCTACTGTCACGGGACAAATGGAGACGAACGGTTTGTTTGCTACTTCAAGTTATTGGGAGAAAAACGTAAGGATGCCAGTACTTTTATCAAGCGCTGTGAAATCGCTGGAGTCCAAAAGTACCCAAAGCATATTTTTAGAAATAGGACCAAGTCCAGTCCTTCGGGCACATATAGGGTTAATTCTGACTGAAAGTAAAAACTACGCTATTATCCCGTCTATGCAGAAGGAGAATGATATCAGCACATTAGCAGGGGCCCTGTGTAAACTGTACGAATTGGGCTTCGACCCAAATTGGAGAATGTTATTTCCATTCCCAAGTCGCCCGACTGACATACCAACGTATCAGTTCCGTAAGTACCGACAGCTTTACCAAAGTCCGAATGCAGTAAAAAAGAATCAGGGCGTAGTCAGTTCAAGTGTAGACCATATGTTTATCAAGCAACTCCCACAGAGAGATGACGGTGCTCACTTCAAAGTTGAGATTGACGAAAAATCAACGCCATTTGTATTTCAACACATTGTGACAGGATTTATCATTCTTCCAGGTGCCACATTTGCCGATATTGGGTTTGAAATAGGCGTCAATCTTCTGGGACTTCCAACTGAAGGCACTACAGTTTCCCTGGAATTTATACGACCGGTTAGAATTGAAAAAGGAGTGAAGACGATTCTTCATATTTCTACAGCTCAACAAAAAGACGAGCTTCTCTTTCATGCAAAATACAATCAGGTTACTATGTGCAAAGGCTGGGTACATTCTACAGAGGCTGGGCATGCGTTTACAGGCAGGGTAGATATTGAATGCTTGAAGCTTTCAATTTCAAATCTTGGATACAAAGGCATTGGTATGGAGGAAATGTATGCCAATTTGGAATCGATGGGGTTCAAATACGGGCCATACTACACATTAATGAGGGACTGCATTACAAACGGTACTGAAAGCTTGACAGAGATAGAGGTTCCGAAAATTATCTTAAAAGAATCAATGGCTACAACAATTCACCCATGTGTGTTGGATAGTATGATGCAGTCAACAATAAATACAACTACAGAGGAGATTCTCTCAAAAATAAAAAAAGAAAATCTATCTTTTTTGCCTGTAGCACTGGGTAATCTCCGTGTGCTGAGAAAAGCGGAACAGCAAATGTATATATTTACAAAAAGAATAAGTACGACAATTTTGGATACCGTATTACAGGTGCATTACAACATACTTCTAATAAACCTGAACGGAGATGTTGTGGCTGACCTTCGGAACTACACAACATATGGCAAGAGAAATGGTTCACTTGCACCTTGTGAACTAAAATACCGATTGACCTGGCACCCATTTGATAAGACCGTGCGTTCGGAAGATAAAGAAACTCCAACAAATCTGCTGATACTGACAAACCACTATATCAAAGAGATAGACGAAGAAATTGGAGAATCTGAAAACATCACTGTCATCCAGAACGAAGGAACTCTTACCAATGAGAATTATGTAGCCAACACATTTCAGAGGACATGTAATAAGGCTGTAGACGCAGTCCTCTTTCTTGTAGGGGAACACAAGTCTGTGACAGACATAACAATACAGATGGCTTCTGATATACACACGTCTGTGAGAAATAACTGCATGCTTCTTGCTGAGCTGGTGAAATATATGACAAATAATAGCATCACTATTCCACTGTACATTGCCACACAAAATACACAACCCACGTTTTCCGCGGTAGATTCTTCTGCAATAAATTTGGTTGGTGAAGAACTTTGGGGCTTTGTTCGATCAATACATCTAGAGTTTATACACGGTGAAATAACGCTGATAGATCTTCAGCCGTCTTTCCTGGAAACAAAACAAGCCCTTTTTCAGTTCATAGCTGACACATGTCACGATATTGCACATACTAAACCGGAAATCGTTATTCGTTCAAACAAGGTCTTTGGCGCACAGTTCACGAAAGTTCCTAGAAAAGAAATTATTCCAGCATTAAGGGAAGAGATGAGAATTGCAGGAAAGCCTATTGCGGAACAAACGGTGTTGGCATTACGGTCCAAACGGATCGAATCTTTGGTTCTCAGTGTTACTGCAGAAAGGCAAGTAAAACACCAGAAAGAACATATTAAACTACGGATAAAGACTGTCTGCATACATCCCTTGTCCATTTATCCCACAACCACCAGTGGTATTAATCTTGACCAGGATATTTGGGAGGAAACAATACAAAACGGGCACAGTCTTTTTGGTCTTGAATATACTGGTCTTCCAATATGTAACCGCGAACAAAACAGACTTTCGTGCAGACGTCCAGAGACTCAGATCGAAAATGAAGATTTCCGTAATAAGTGGGAGATACTTTGCATACACCCTAAAGAGATTACAACAGAAATGTTTGTGCCCAAAAGTTGTACTGTCAATTTAAAGGATATTCCATTTTATCGGCCGGGTCTTGTATTGTATACAATGCTAGGTTGGAGACTCTGCGAGTATGTTCCAAATCGATCGAGTGTGGTTATATTTAGCCGCCATCCATCGTCAGAACCTCACATGATCTTGGAATACTTATTACAAAATAGGAGGAACGCCTATATTGTAAACCATTCCACTGAGACTCAAGTAACTGGAAAATGGATTGATATTTTGATATCTATTGAAAAATTGGATTCAAGTTTTATGCTGTTGGGCAGATGTAAAAGAATTGTTTGTCTGGAAGAGTCCATATCTGAGTGTGTGCGAATAAAGGTGTCAAGATCGCCGAAACAAGCAATTGATTGCCTTAGTGCGGCAGATTTATTAGAAAAACGACATGTCAGTAAATGTCTTCCAAAAGTAATATCCTGGCTACAAAAGCATTACCACAAATTGGTTCTCAGCAAATCTGACTCAGGGAACTCTATTGCCGACGATATAGAGCCGACAATACCATGTCGATGTGTTGATATTATCAAAGATGAAGAAACAGTTCTACCATCTCGAAACCCGATTGACAAATTGTTCAGTAAACATGCTATTTACATCGTTACCGGTGGTTTGACAGGTCTTGGATGGGAAATTGTTCTAGTCCTAGCTGAAATGGGTGCTGGCGTAATAGCAATTATGTCCAGAAGAAATGTTCCTCCTGAAAAAGAAAAAGACATTTCAAACATAGAACAAACGACTGGATGCAAAATTATTTGCGTTAAGGCAGATGTGACCGATTTGAACTATGTTCAAAAAGCCATGAAAGAAATACAAGACCTATCTACATTTCCTATTCGTGGTGTATTTCATGGTGCCGGTGTGTTAATGGGGAAACTTCTAATAAATCTAGAAGAATCACAATTGGATTATGTACTTAGACCAAAAGTTATTGGCACATTAAACATGCATATTGCAACGACGAAAATGGATCTTGACTATTTCTTAGTTCCGTCATCCATCAACAGTTTGATAGGATCTCCTGGTCAGAGTAGCTATGGGGCCGCGAACTCGTTCCTTGATACGTTCATAGAATGGAGGCGAAAGAGAGGGCTAGCTGGGCAATCTATCAATTGGGGTGCTTTGTGTGTTGGCATGGCTTCAAGACCTGAATTTGTGGAAAACTTCACCAAACGTGGCTTTAATTTGTTGTCAGTGTTGGAAATAAGAAGCTGTTTTCAAGAGGCACTGATGAAAAATTCTACCAGTATCATATACACAGATATTAACTGGGACATTTGTGCGAAAGATTACACAAACCCCCAATTAGAGAGAACAAGACTTCAGATGTCTGTGTTGCTTGAACAAGCAGTGTCGCATGTAATGAGCTTTGACAATGATGGAACAGATGTCTTGGCATTTGACATCGAAGCATTGCAAATGGCAAACAGAGAAAGGCAACTGTTGGCTATCACACAGATAGTACAGACGGTTTCGAGTAAACTCATTGGGGGAGATTTAGGCCAAATTAAAACTTCATCCACACTCGCTGAATTGTCGTTTGATTCGATGTCTACCGTGACATTTATAAACATTGTCCATGATGCAACTGGTCATCGTATTGCACCGTCATTCCTGCTAGACACGAGTCACACCTTAGATGACATCGTACATTTGTTGCATGAAGAGATCTTCAATGATAAAGGTACAGCTGTCATTGGTGAACAGCAAACTCCGACGGTTGAGAGCAAACACAGTGGAGTGCCTGCAATTGAGGCAGACATGGACCATATAATGGCCCCCGTTGAAACATAATCAGCATTGTCACAAAATTACTCGTTGAACGACTAAACCATGACGATGTGAAAATCGAATTTCTGATTTTTTATTTTCTTAGTACTAGCATTGAATTTACTTAAAAAGTAGAATTTATACGTAAACTCGCCACATTTCTATATCCATAGGAATATGCCAATTGACAATAATTAGAAAAACACCCGACAGCATCGCAGTTAGTGCAGTATTCTTTAAAAATACTTATAGTTATATAATTTAGCACTTGTTCCCCATATAACTATGAACAGTGAGCTATCATTACAATATTTCATGTTGATATAAAGTTTTTTTCATGCCTCAACTTTTGTAGTAAAATAGTTTCCATCTTCCTTATTAAGGTTACATAATTTTGATTATTTGTACAAAGATGTGTTGTTGTCTATTCTTTATAGTTTTTTTTTTCTGTTGTGCTATATGTAGTTTTGCTTCATGTATTTTAGGTATTGTTGTTGTGTTTTGGGTTACATGTTAACGTGTTAATTCTTTTTAGCGTTATTTACTTAAATAATTAAATACGCATATGTGTACGTGTGATCTTGCTCGCAAGATGGGACATACTTACAGCATTGTTGATTTATCATTTGTGTGTGTGTTTTTCTCTAATTTAGTCTCCGGGTTAGTTATATTCCTTTGTTTCTAAACTAAGTGAAATCAAAATAACGATAACGTTACGCCAGCATTTCTGGAGACTTTTTGTATCCTTGTTCTTTTATACGGCGATGTTTGTGTATCTTTGATATTTTCATTTTATATTGCTTCTCCATATATCATTGATCGTGCCAGGCAATTCGCTTGTAATGGCTTTGTCTGCATATTTTATTGTATTTGTAACTAAAAGTGTTAAAACTTGAAACTGTGATATACAAGAACGTGTTTTCATTATTCTGGTGTCAATATCATAATGACTTCCATTGTACAGTTATTCTGATTTTAAATGTTCCACTATCAGTGTGAACATCTGCTTAATTAAACGTTATTAAAATTTTGACATCATATTTATAAACTCCTGATGTTGTATGCAGAATGTATCAGATATGTACTGTCTTTGATACCCTGATGGTGTGAGTGATTTTGAGTTTTCTCTTTATATATGTTATAGTGATATTATGTTGTGATATCCTGTCTTGTGCAGTTCAGTCATTATGCGGCTGCTTTACTAATGAATAATTACATTCTAGCGAAAAGACTTAAAGGTACTGTAATGTTCTGTGTCTTTCACTGGCAATAAGATTAAATATTTCGGTTGAGAAAGTTCGTACCAAAATGTGTGCTCTGAATTTCAACTTATATGTGGTAATGATTTTTTTTTTTTAATTTGTCTTAATTAGCTATTGTGGCAGTAATGTAAAATAGAATTGCAAAAGAACGGGTCCTTGTAAATTTCTTATATTGTGATTTCCTGATTGTTTAGTTACTTTGCAGTTACTGTTAGAAATGATAAGTATTTTATCACAGTAGCATTGATTTTATAAAATGAAAATCACAATAAAAAGAACGTGTAAAATCTTAATATCATTTTTTTTAGTTTATTGCATTTTTAATAAACTATTTAGTTTTTTTCACGGACCTATATAAACATAGTTCCGTGGTTTTTAAAAACAGCCAAATGAATAATAATTTATTTCATAGATCAAATTCACAAAGCATGTCAATTGTGATAAAATTTATTTCAAAACGAAAGTCGGGATTCATATGTCTACTCAAGATATGATGTTATCAATATATTTTGACATTTTTTGCAAACAGATGTTAAATATAATGTAATTAGAATGCTGAACTCCTGGGCAAGTTCCGTCCATGTTTGAACTACGTATTCATGTTACTTACTGTGTAGATTAAACGTTTTTATTCCATACAGTTATCATAAAGATGAAAATAATTACCATAAAAGAACATATGTAATAGATACAGCAGTGATTATAGTATATGTCATACCATCCTCGGTAACCCAGGCTATTCATTACCCAATTGAATATATGACGGAGATAAGTGGCAGGAATTAACCGTGGGTATCCGACGATGATGTCATACTGATATGAATAACAATCATAGAAAAATCATCTCGTGCAGAATTAATCAAGTTTGTTAGTTTAACGAATAAAAATGTCCAGAATGTATGTGTTTTTCATGAGTTATTTAGGAAATTGTTCTTTTACACCTTGCGCCCTTCATCGATACATTTATCTTGTGTAAATGTTGTGCTATTAAAGATCTACATGCGTCGCGTTCTGAAACTGTCCGCCTCCGTGGTCGAATGGTTAAGAGTTGCTGACTTGAAATCACTGTTACCTAGCTCCAATAGATTAAGGGTCATGGATTTGAGCTCTGCAACCGACCATGTCAGTTGGAAGTTTCTTACAAAGGGATGTAGTTCAGTACTGGTTCTCCCAAGGAACGCCGACTGAAATACGGTTACCTGACTCAGGGAACTCTATTGCCGACGATATAGAGCCGACAATACCATGTTTATGTGTTGATATTATTTAGGAAATTGTTCTTTTACACCTTGCGCCCTTCATCGATACATTTATCTTGTGTAAATGTTGTGCTATTAAAGATCTACATGCGTCGCGTTCTGAAACTGTCCGCCTCCGTGGTCGAATGGTTAAGAGTTGCTGACTTGAAATCACTGTTACCTAGCTCCAATAGATTAAGGGTCATGGATTTGAGCTCTGCAACCGACCATGTCAGTTGGAAGTTTCTTACAAAGGGATGTAGTTCAGTACTGGTTCTCCCAAGGAACGCCCGCCTGTTAAAAATGACTGAAATACGGTTGGAACGGGCGTAAATCTCCAACAACAACAAGAAGTCTTCTGGAACCAGTTGTTCCAAACTTTAATCAGCGATTAATCCAACAGTCGGTTATATTTAGGGTTATATTTCAACTATTTGATAGGCTGACTAAAACAAGTTTGCCTTCAAGATAATGAGAACTACACGCTGCAAAGCAAAATAAAAATATTCCGCTACTGTCACCCACAAAATCTTTTTTTATCAATGAAAGGTTAATCGGCGGTTGGCTCTACAGCTGGTGAAAGTTTTGACCAACCGGGACCAAATCTATCTGTTTTAAATAAATTGCACATAAACATAATTTTATAATTTTCCTATCCCCCGCTTTCCCTCTGGTTGGGACAACCCAGTCCTCCAAAGCAGGCCATGTCCTCTTAATATTTTAAAGGAATGAACAGAAATCTTCAGACTGAATAAAGCACTTATTTTCAAATGCACTGGGGGTTTCTAGATGTTTCATTGTTATGTAAACAGTTAAGTATAAATGTGCTTTTTGTATAAGAACGGTATAAAATTCTGATTTTACATATTTCAACATTGAAAATACCAAATATAGTACAGTTTCTATATTTTACTTATTATGTCACTCCTTAGGTAAGAATATGACTGTGTGTTTGTCGTATGATTCGTACAAACTTAACAGTGATATTAGCCAACCAAGTACATGCAATACTGCATGATCGTTAATACATTGTAAATACCTCTACGGTCTGGAACATATCTTTAGCTCTAGACAGGTTGTCATACTTGCTACAAAATAGGTGCGGTCCTTTATACAAAAAAAAACTATATACTGTGAACAATTAAGTCCTCTATACATCTTTTTGTATATCATCGGTATCAATATTCTGCTTTAACCAGTCGGGAATAGGGTAGCCAAACATGGTGAAATCCCATTTCATTACAGTCCATATCTTTTGCATTATTCAGCCAGGCAATGGTTTATATACATCTTCTACCATAGTGCGAGTTCTACGTACAGAGTAATTATCATTACGACCTGGAAATTCAGCGTCTAGATTCAGATTCTTGAATATGAAATCCATATCTCTGTTAATAGTTTCATATTAACCAATGTAGTTGTATTTAACACCACAGGGATTGCAAATCACATGCGATGGAGCAAAATGCTCGTTCACAAATAGTTCTTCGTCGTACAGATCCGACCACCAATTCAGAAATTCTTCGAAAAAGACGGATCTGCCTTCGTAATCTATTTTCATCTTGGAAGTGTCTCCAGGTCCGGGTCCGGATCTCGAGACTAAAAGTCTCCAGGTCCGGACCCGGACCCCGAGACTATCCATATATAGCTTGTCTCCAGGTCCGGGAAATTGATTTCATACAAACTCAGTTATATGTTCAGCTTATTAAATCATTTAAAATGTCATTTTCTGGCAATTACATTAAAATGGAAAAACGGAATATGTTTATCGATACGATCACAATTTGTTATGGTATGTTTTTACATGTAAGCTATGACGTATATACGCGGACCTAAATATAACAGAGCAGTCGATGTCTAACATCTATTTTGGATATAAACTGATATTTACAAGTGACGTCGTTTTGGGGGATGAAATGGTTCTCTGCGTGTCGTAATGGAAAGGAAAAACTTTAAAAAAATCTTGTTTGATTGATCCAGATCCAAGTTACTAAATGTCAAGCTTGTAAACCTTAGAAATTATCTTTTGCAGATCAGTTAAACTTCGTTCGCTCGAACTCGAAGGGTCCGGCCATTTCGGTTCGAGGGATCGGTAGTTCGAGCGATCGAGGTTTGTCAGCATGGTCAGTCACGGGGGTCGCCCTACATCCTTTATCGAGACCACATCGGGATTTATTGCGCGTACAATGGTACACACATGTAAATGTGCATGTATATTAGAAACTTGTAGCTTACCCTTAACAAAAGGACAAACTCACAATTTATTCTAAGTATTGTAATGTAAAAGTATGAAATGTTTGTCATTCATTAGAGAATTACTTTAATTTTCTGAAAAAAAACCCAACTTTAAATTAAAGCAAATCTGCTACTTATTGCTATAAACATCATGAGCGACTTTCAGTCTATTTGTACATCATAACCTTTAATTGCAAATTTAACGAGGTGTGAATAAAACACGCCGTTTCACAGCGCTTGTGTCTGACAGCTAATCATCAATGCATTGTTTGCTCGATAATTGAGATTAGCACCTTTTATTGTTCGAGCCAAAGGATGTACTTTACAATGAAATAGATCTGAAGGGACCGCGGTACAGGTTCGAGAGATCGAGAGATCGGTGTTCGAGGTTTCGGTAGTGGAACAATATGATTTATATAGAGCTTTTGCCGGGACCGCCGGTCGGGTTCGAGCGATCGGTAGTGTTCGAGCGAATGAAGTTCGAGCAAACGAAGTTTAACTGTAATTTTAAAATTTTTCATTAAATAAGTTAATCTTTATAATAGATATACCGGGCGACTTTAGAAGGCCTGCAAATTTTATATCACAAATCTTACAACTCATAAGCGATTGGTACACTATTTTATTCTCTTCTACTATATAGCAACATGTGACCTACCGTAATTTAATTTCCAGAGACAGAAAGTCGTTAAATTTTTCACCAACAAGAAATGTGTGTGCCATCTTGGCCGGATAATAAACTTTAACGAACTATCATAGACTTCGCGTGATAGAAAAACATTTAATAACTTTCAAATGAACCGCTTGTATTGTTCTTTTCACAGGTGAAGTTATTCATTATAAATTCTCTGAAGAAATAAAGTTTGATTCGTCTTAATCGGGAGCAATTACAGTTCGCACCCACTGGACCATCTTTGACCGTTTGTATTGTTGTCCGTCTGAGGTGATGTTACTCATAAGGCTTGACAGTACGTGATAAATGTGCGAAGACCATTTTGATTCTAAATAAATGCCAATTAATGTTCGCACCCACCAACGTGTTCAGACAGCTGCGAAAACTAAAGGAACAATGTATTATTAAAATTCCTTCTTATAACGTACAATTACATTTTATAACATGTAAACTTCAATATATTATGAAAAAAAGATAACAACACCAAAATAATAATGATAATATATATTTTCATAATAAACAATAAGATAAATATGTTTTTATTAAATTTGAACGAAGTTTATGCATACAAAAATAAACGATGAAAAATTCCCGGACCTGGAGACAAGCTATATATGGATAGTCTCGGGCTCCGGGTCCGGACCTGGAGACTTTTAGTCTCGAGATCCGGACCCGGACCTGGAGACACTTCCTTTCATCTTATTAAGCTGGTCTAATGCTGGATGGCTTTCATAAAACAAGAAAACTCTTTTATTAAATTCATGTCTGTTTACAGGGTTTGTGTGTAGAAATATGCTCATGTAGCCTGATAAAAGACGTTCTATAGGACTTGTGTTGCAAAGAATGTGCTCATAATTTCTTTTTGTTTTTCTTCATCGAAATCTCTTCCGACTTTGGTATCAGGTACATTAAACCGAGAAGTGTTCTTGTAAAAGTTGTACTCACTACTTTTGGTAGATAACACCAAACAGACTTAATCTCTTCAACAACAACCAAGTGTTTAATATACTCCTCCTCAAAAATTCAATTGTTCGGCATTGATAATACGTTTTGGTTTTTTTTCAGAAAGTTGCAGATTTTTTCCACTCTTAAGTTTCTAGTATTCATCTCTTCGGCAATATATAAAATAATACTTTAAAGTATCTAGAAAAAGAGTGCATCTTGAACACAAGAGTGACCACTCTGAAAGTTTATTGGCTTGCATATTTTATTCTCCAGCTAAACAGTAATTAACTAATATTTTACTGTTAAACGATATAACAAAACCTGTAAGTAAATCAAGCTTCATAATTGAATATATTTTGTCCATGTATATGTACATGTGTAGCTCCGGTACATCGCTCAATTTCAGTTAAAATTTAAAATTCTTGAAAGCATATGCACATGATATATAAAGAATTACACGTTAACCGATTCTGACTTACTTGTTCTTATTCACTTGTCAGCGCATGTCAACCGGTGGATCCTTGTTTTCACTAAATTCATTTACCACCATTGCAACGCAGAGGGTTTATTTTGACCCGAGGGTCTTCTTGATTTGAACAATCTTCGTAGAGGTCACTATATAATGCTACATACTAAATATCTAAGACCTGGGACTTGTGGTTCTAGACAAGAAGATTTTTAAGTTTTCCCTATGTAAGCCTATGTGAAATCAAGTGACCCCCGTGCAGAGTCAGTTCTGACCAGAGGGTCATAATCTGAACACTTATGGTAGAGGTCAACAACGATATGCTACATGCCAAATATCCAAGTTCGAGGCTTCGTAGTTACAGAGAGGAAGATATTTAAAGACTTCCTATAGAAACCTATGTAAAAGCAAGTGACCCCCTGCCCCAGAGTCAATTTTGACCAAGGGGTCATGATTTAAACAATTTTGGTAGAAGTCTACAAGGCAATGCTACATGCTACATATTTAAGCTCTAAACCTTGTGGTTTCAGGGACAAGAATTTTTAAGTTTTCCCCATAAACTGATGTAAAACCAAGTGACCCATTGTGCAGGGTAAATTATGACCTATGGGTCTTGATTTGAATAATCTTGGTAGAGGTCCAGTTAGCAATGCTACATGCTAAATAGCTAAGCTCTAGGTATTGTGGTTTCAGAAAAGAAGAATTTTTAAAAAAACCTTATAGAAACTTGTAGAGACAATGCTGCAACTAGTACTCTAGGTCACAAATGGAGACTACTCAAACACTTTACAAATATCAGGAACTAGTACTAGTTTTCTCCCTTGGCAGGAGGTAAAAAAATTAAAAAACACTACCAGACGGAGCCAATTTTACCCCAGGTCCATGATTTATATAACTTTTGTAGAGGACCATCCAAGGATCATCTACACCAAATATCATAAACATCCAGCAAGCAGTTTTGGAGAAGATGTCATTTGAAGTAAAAATGTTAACAGACACCGTACACTGGACGGTGAGTGATTACAATAGCTCAACCTGAGCATTTGAACATTTGCTCAGGTGAGCTAAAAACTATTGAGCCATATTTAATACAGTTTTCACAGTACAGCAAATGTTCCACTATTAAGACCACCCGAAATTAAGACCACCCTCCATGTTAAGACCAAACATTTCAGAACCAAATAGCCCATTTTATAGTCAAAAGGTCTCGATAAAACGACCATTTTGATATCAAGACCACTTTATGCCAGTCTGATGTGTGGTCTTATTATAGGAACTTTACTGTACTTAGTTTTCATTTTTATTTGGCACTCCATGATACAATGGTTCTTATAATACAACGTCATTTGGAACGCATCACATTTACTATGTAAGTAGATTTATTTGTGGCTGTTTTAAATGAGTCACACTGTTCTTCAAACTAGTTCCTGTCAAATCCAAACACCTCTTATACAAAGTGCTGCAGTTTCAAAAAACACATAAAAAGGTGCCAGTGGGATTACTTTTATTTTAACAAGTGGTTACAGTTTATCATATCATTGCAAATAATACAATACATACATATAACAGAAATGGGCTTGTATTCTATCATTTTAATTACATGTATAAAGGGGCTCTCAAAATATGCAATATTAATTTGAAAGGTTTTTCAATTGGCAGTTAAGTGTGAAAGAGCAAAATACAACCACTTAAAAGCATCCTTAAAAAACATTATTTCAAACAACAAATTTGCAACGCCATTCAACAATGTAACCCTGATAGCAAAGGTCAATCTTCCTCTCCAAGTAGAGCAAATGGATTTGCAGATGTAAATGTCTTAGATTGTCTCCCTTGTGATGACTCTTCAACAGTATTCTGCTCCAATTCAGTCTCTGAAGTAGACGAGTCAGCAGTTTCTTGATCAGAGTCTGCAGAAGCTTGAACTTTCTTTCTATACTGGTTTTGTAGATCAATGAAAGCTGCTGTATCACTGTGACTCTCAAAGAAATCTATAAAAAGTAACAAGTAATTTGAATATATTACATGTATATCACATGACTGAAAAGCATGCACTGTTTTCTATATTCAACACAGTGACCAAGTTTTTTTACCCAAGTGACCAAGTTCTATTTTCTAAGTGGACCTAAATTTAATAAAGACAAAGATTCTGATCATGTTTCATTTAGATGAGTTCTACAGTGTTCACAAGGGTTTTTCTGTAATTTGACCTAATGGCCTTGTTTATACCTTCAAAGTCTCATTCCAAATATTACCTAATTTTCATATAGACAAAGATTCTGATCACATAATAAAGATCAGGTAGAAATATGGCCTCTTGACTGATTTTAAATAACCACAAAGATGTCTCCAGAATTAAATCTAGCCAAAAGTTTTGAAACTAGTCTAGATCAGCTGAGAAAGTAGGTTAGAACTTAGAGTAGACCCAATACAAGTGGCTGCATGACTCCAAGGGAGACATTGACCTTTAAGGTTTGAATATAGAAAGTAGAAGATTTGTAAATGACCAGTGTTGAAAATGTAACAAAAAAATTCAAGTTGGTTTACGGTACATATGTATATGCAATTGTGCCCTGTAAAGTAACAAGAGCTGTCAGGAAGACAGCGCACTCGACTTTTTTAGTGCTTGCCAATAAAACAAAACTTTGACAGTTAAAGGCAAAACAAGGATCTGTATAAACAAGGGCCAAAAGTAGCAAAATATTAAGTCAAGACTTATCAAACTTAAATTTTTGATATCCCTGAATACTACAGAAAAGTTGTAGATTAATACTTCAAGTGGTTAATATATGTGCATGACAGTACCAGTTGCACACAAGACTGTAACTAGGAATTTCTCAGTACAAATCAAGAAACATTTTCACAGAGTTATCTTCTCTTGTTTACAGATAGGTGTCACGATGGTACATAAGTACTCCAACTTTCAAAGTAATATCTCAAATGGTTAAGTCAACAAGTGGACAAGAATGAAAATTTTAACTGAGTTTCTAAGTCAAAAAGGGCCATAATTCAAATAAAATCCTTGACAGAGTTACTTTCTCCTGCCTATGTTTGGGGATCATGATGGTAAACAAGTATTCCAACTTTCAAAGTAATATCTCAAACAGTTCAGTCAAAAAGTGGACTGGTATGAAAAACTTTACAGAGATTCTAAGTTGATAAAGGGCCTTAATTTAAAAGAAATCCTTGACAGAGTTACCTTCTTTTGCCTACAGATGGGGGTAATGATGCAAACAAGTATTCAGACTTTCAAAGCAATATCTCAAAGGGTTAAGTCAATAGTGGATTTTACCCCTATTCAATGTATTTTCTAAGTAAAATAAGGGGCATAATTCTGACAAAAACCTTTTCAGAGTTATGTACTCTTGTCTGTGGGTTAACAAGTATGGTAAGTTTCAAAGCAATATCTGTAATGGTTTTGAAATAAAGTAGGGTGGTACCAAAAACTTAACAAAGCTCAATGCACTTTCTAAGTCGAAAAAGGGCCATAATTCTAACAAAAACCTTGACAGAGTTATGGACTCTTGTCTGTTGATGGAGGTTATGATGGTAAAAAAGTATGGTAAGTTTCAAAGCAATACCTATAATGGTTTTTAAATAAAGTGGGGTGGTACGAAAAAGTTAACCAAGATGTGACACCAACGCGGACGTGGACGCAGACGCCAAGGCGAGTAAGATAGCTCCCCTTTTCTTCTAAGTACTTGTAATAGTGCAGTTATATCCTATTCACATACCTTTATTTTTCACATATCCTTTCGGATATAGGCATAGACATATCCTGCCATCCAGAGCCATTCTCAACAAATTGTTAGCCGACCTGTACGTGTCCAGTCGTGCAGCTTTAGCAGTCAGAAACCCTCTCTTCTTAGCCCAGGCTTCAAAAAACATTTTTTTATTTGTGAAAAAGTTTATTAAAAGAAACCAACAGGACTGAAATGACCTTTCAAAAATTACATTACATTTATGACTAATTTTGATACTAATCAAAACATACACAGTTTGTGCTATGATTGGACCCATGACCTCCAGGTACAGAGTGTGACACTCTCACTCTAAACTACTGTGTCTCTCTTGCCTATACTTTGAAGAAAAACTTTGTGATCCAATCAACTTTCATTACCGTTAATAGTACTCTTTCATATTTAAATAAGTCAACAAATTATAGGCGAAAGCAATATCAGAACATTAACTTTCAAGTAACAAAAGAAAGCCCAATGTAACATTTGCTATAATCAACATACCTTCACAAATGTCCATTGTTGACCATTTGTACATTCTCTCAGCTTCATCTTGATCCGGTGGTTTTATTCGCAGCAGTTTTGGCAAGTCTAACCTCTCCGCCAGATAACCAATAGTAGAGTATGGTTCTCGCACTTGAGCTATCGGATAAATGCCACCAATAAAAAAAAAAAAAATAAATTTAAAACAAAAAAAAAAAAAAAAAAAAAAACCCCAATAAAAAAAAAAAAAAAAAAAAAAATTTTTTTTTAAAAAAAAAAAAAAAAAAATTTTTTTTTTTTTTTTTTTTTTAAAAAAAATAAAAAAAAAAAAAAACCCCCCCCCCCCCCCCCCCCCCCCCCCCCCCCCCCCCCCCCCCCCTATAAATTAAAAAAAAAAAAAAAAAAATAAAAAAAAAAAAAATTTTTTTTTTTTTTTTTTTTTTTTTTTTTTTTAAAAAAAAAAAAAAAAAAAAAAAAAAACTCTTTCCCTCTTTTCAAAAAACAAAAAAAAAGTTTGTAGACTTCCATAAATCCATGTTAGCAACACTCAGGTTCAGCCAAAAGTACAGCAATGTGTTAAACACAGGTTAAACATCACAGATTTTGCATCAAGCACCACGGCATGTATTTTGACATTTACCTTACATTCTGACATGCTACAGCCAATAGTATTTTGCCATTTTTAAAAATGCTTTATTATTGCCATTGACTTAAGGATTGATCAATCTGCTAAGTAAAATCTGCCCTTTCAAAACAAGCAGTAAGGAGTTAACTAAACCCGTTATTAAGACTGCCCTCGATATTAAGACCAAATTTTTCAGAACCAAATGGCCTATTTTGTAGTAAATAGGTCTCAATAAAAAGACCATTTCGATATTAAGACCACTTCATGCCGGTCGATAAAAAAGACCATTTCGATATTAAGACCACTTCATGCCGGCCGATAAAAAGACCATTTCGATATTAAGACCACTTCATGCCGGTCGATAAAAAAAGCCATTTCGATATTAAGACCACTTTATGCCGGTCGATAAAAAAAGACCATTTCGATATTAAGACCACTTTATGCCGGTCCCAATAGTGGTCTTATTACCGGAACTTTACTGCACAAATATATACTCAAAACTGCGAAGTTTTTACACTGCTTAATGTTTATTAAAACTTAACACTGACACCTGTAAATTTCGATCAACTGTTGAAGGGAAAACCAAGCCAGGGCAATCACACAGTTTGACTGTAGGTGTGAGGAATATCGTCTGAAAATGTTTGGTATGACCTGGTGTCCGAGATACACTGACAACCTGAAAAACATTCAAAATACAGTCAAACCCATGTTAGTAGTCATCTGAACTAAGAAGCCACTTGCCTCAAGCAGTCACTTTTCTTTATTCCCAAAACCATTTTAAGACCAAGTTAAAGGGTTGGTTGTACAACTATCAAATTTCTTTTGTTTTTCTGACATGCTAATACTAGTTTCATGATCAACCTTTGACTTGTGTCAAGCAAACACCTGTGTGACTCTTTTGTTGTATCCCTGATGGTTGCTGAATACAGGTCCAACAGTACATATGGGTTTATAAGTTTAAAATGATGTACCAGTAAATCCTTTGCATATTTTAGGAAACCTGAATCATCAAACTTTCCAGGATTTCTTATATCTTTTTCTTAGGATTTTAATCCCTGTTTCAACAGCATTTCAGTTCTTTATAGTAGTTGTTCCATCACTCCTGGAAAAGACCAGTAATAGACCCTTATTCTAAGTAAGAAACTGAAAACTTTCTCACATAAAAGAGACGTAATAGTGGGTCTTGAACTCATAATGCTCAATAACTGAGAGATGAGAGTTGTTTCAAGTTGGTGACTCTAACCTCTTGACCACAAAAGATCTTTCCAGGACTTGTTTGCTGTATCCAAGGTTTGCTATTACTTTAATGCGAACAAAATTGTTATAAACCAAGTTGATAACGAATAAATCTACCAGTCTTAAAGTTGATTTAATGTATTTTTACCTTTTTTCCCATCAGTCCGTTTATAACAGAAGATTTACCAACATTTGGATAGCCTGAAATTGAAAATTAACACAAACATGTCTTAATTTTCTCCTGTGGAGCCACCGTGGCGCAGTGGTAGCGCGTTTGCCTCAGGATCGAAGGGCCCCGGGTTCGATCCCTACCATCGCCATGTCGGTAGTGTCCTTAGGCAAGACACAAATTATTCCACATTGCCTCTCTCTCTTTGAGGTTGATTCCATCTGGAATGAAAACAAAAAAAATAAAAAAAAAAAAACCCCAAAAAAAAAAAAACCCCCCCCAAAAAAAAAACCCAAAAAAAAAAAAAAAAAAAAAAAAAAAAAAAAAAAAAAAAAAAAAAAAAAAAAACACACAAAACACAAAAAAAAAGAGTCTCAAGAGCGATTAATATAAGTTGTAAGAACTTGTTTCGCAATCGAGAATAAATAAATTAGTATAAACTAATTTTCTCCTTTTCTTGTTTGAAACTGAGCTACTAACAAAATAGTGTCCAACACAAGTAAATAAATGCATAAGTTTATTTAAAAGGAAACATCAGCATGATATATAAAGATATGTAGATGGCAATAAATTAATGGTGACTCACACTTTCATTATAATGTCTAAGAATTTTATCCACTCACCAACACATCCAATTGTTAAAATTCCATTCCTGTATTTTTCATGTTCTTCAAAGATGTCATCTCCAGGGTCATGTCTAACTGGCTCCCTGTGGTTATCCTCATCATCTGAATCGGTTTCATCAGCATCCACCCCCTGGTCCACCTCTATCTTGCGTTCCCAGCTTGACAAGTCCACTAATAAAAGAATATTGTGAAAAAAAAGTGTTAAAAGATTAACTTTCTTTTCTATTTTGGTGGACCAAAAAATATTTTACCAGCAGCTTTTCAGATTCACTGATAGCAGCCGAACTGTGGCCATATAGGCAATATTTCAGGTCAGGATGGACACTGACTTTCTGTAAAACTGCAATGTCTTTCTTTCTCCTTTCTTGGGGTTTAATGCCTGTAACAATTTTATTTCAGGTATTTACAGACAAGCAGGCTACCTAACCACTGTTTCTGGAAAGGACCAAAACTAGACCCCACTATCCTCAGTAAGAAAATACCAACTTTTTAACATAAAGACATGGACTGTAACAGGCCTTGAACATGTGACCCCAAATCAATGAGAGATTACACTACAATACTGTTGTCGTAAAAAATTATATACATGGCATATGCAACCTTCTATAGGATCTAGATCTGCCTTAATACAATAATTTAATGATTACCACAATATAATACAGTTGCATATGATGTTTACTTACTGCAACATTACTACATGTACTTTTGCAATTACCGAAAACTCTCAAGTTTTATCATACATAAAGACAGGAGCTGGACAAAAACTATAAACAAATTATTAGGTATGTTAGAGATGGAATTTCAAATAAAACGTATACTAATAGATTTCAATACCATATGATGGAACCAGTTTCTCACAAACATGTAACAGCTCTTTAGGTCCAAGTGCTCTGTATGTACCACGCTTCCTTCTTTTGAACACAACTGGAACAAAACACAAATAAGTGCAATTAGTATTGTAAATTGGGTGACTTTCGTGATTACTTAATTTTCGCTATTTTCAAGAATTTCCCTCTTCGCCAATTACAAATCTTGTGAAAGATTCAATTCACATAGAGTTACTATGTGAGAATTCTCCTTTTACAAATTAAAAATTGGCGACTAAGTTTGTCTGCTTGTAAATCACAAAATTTTTATCACATGAAAATTACCTAATTTACAGAACTGTAAAGGGTAATCTAATTGAACAAACAACATGTTTACCCATGATTTGTAATTCAGAAAATATTCCTTCACTTTCAAATTTAGCAATGAACAATTATTTATAATCAAACAGACAATTATATAATACTATGTATTTAAAATTTTATGGCAGTTTACCAAAATATAATGCTGGATTACTACCATATAAACTCACTGTTTTAAACAGTGAAATTATCAAAAAAATTTACCCCGATTACCATTAAAAAAGTATACCGAGGTACTGAATGCTGGAAACCAAACAACTATGATGTCATTAAAATGATGTCATGGTTTGCTATGCTTTCTGATGATGCTTCCACGTATTTTGGACATTTTATTGAAACAAACTCAACAAAAGTAGAGTTTTAATGTAAGATAAACAGAAACATTATTGGTTTTTAATGTAATAACACGTCAATTTCACTTGTAAACACCAGAAGTTGTTATTTTTACTTGTGGCTGCACCACTTGTGAAAATACCACTTTTTGTGCCCATTCAGTGAAATTACAATGTGATATTACACCAAAACCAACAATTATACTACATAAAATTATACAATACAGTTAAGATTGAAACCAAAGACTACAATATGGACTAAATACAAAATACAATTCAACTCACAACTGTTACAGTATCTTTTCACTAATTCTGCAAAAGCTGATAACATACACATTTGTAGATTCTATTCTATCTAAAATTTTGTTTGTTTAAAGATTGCAAAGAATTAAATATACAGAAAAAAGCTTTCATAACATAACCAAAATGTATTAGTGCACAGTAAAAGAAATTGTTCTCAATGTTTACCTTTTCCCACTTTGCCAGAAACAAACTCCATTTCTTCTTTGGATTTTGGGAAGGAGGTAAAACACACAATATCAACCAATGGAAACTGCTGTTTGAAATATTGTTGCCAAGCAACAACCAAGGAGGGAGGGGCTAAGTCAACTTTATTCAGCACAATGATAACTGATTTCTTCAGTTCCTCTGTGATATATGTATAAAGAGCTGGTGGAAAATGCATAACCTGAAAGATATACCTTTTGCAGTAGACCTACATTATATAATCATGTGTGCCATCTGCTGGTGGACATAGGAAATGTAACAATGTTCACAAAAAGTAGGTAAAAACATTAAGTTTTTCAAATAAAGATCATAACTGAAGACACAGTTATGCTTCTTTCACAATGTGTTTGGTCTCTCTAGGTGTTGTATTTGTGTATAATCCACTGCCAATCTGCCCTTCATACTTCATAGTACATGTAATTGGGTCTTACAAAGTTGAAATGATACTTGTCCTAGCCAAGGACAAAAATTCATTCACGAAGAAATAAAAGGGTAGGAAACTGAATACCATTTATACAATCATAAATTGTTAATACAAAGTAAAACTGTCCCTTGTTTTCTTGCTTTTGTATTCAGTTTAGTTAATTGTGTACTGTTTCTGTATATTTCTTGACAGATCTCCCTAAGCCCTTATTCTCTTTAGAAATCTATCGTCCAGTTCAAACACCAGCCAGAGTTCCAGACTACACTTATGACTCGGACAAGATATTTTTATTAAAACTCTCCAATTTAGAAACATAATTACATTTATTTATCTCTCAGATTACAAAATATTACTATATATTTACATATACAAAGTCAACTCTGCCCATTCAGGTAAAAGAACTCACACAATGTACTTACAGGGTGCCTAATGTCTGTAATAATCAAGAAGACATCTGACATCTCGAGGACACGCCACAGCTGCCTCCATGTCTCCAGATTTAATTCCATGTAGCTTAGATCCTCTGAATTATGCATACTGAATAAATTGTCCAAGTAACTCTGTGAAGTAAAATGCACCTTTATTATAATGCATAAAAGTTCCACAAAAAAAACATCAAATTTTAAGACCAATTCTTTTAAAGTAACTCAAAATGAAACACACATACAGTTTATTGCATAAAAGTTCAACAATGTGTATAAGCGTTTTAGATAAAATCTTCCATGAAAAAATTTCCAAGACTTATTCTAAAACTGACACTGCAAATTGTCTTAAAAGCTGTTCCTCCCCAGTTTCTGGTGAAAAATTCTAAGTTTCTCCAAAATGATATATTAAAACATAACATGTAAAAGTAATTGCTAGAATCAACACTGAATCTACGAATCTTTACCTTGAAGTATCTCTCCTCGTTACTCTGGACTTGTTTCTTTGAATGTATATAATCCCAGGATGGTCGTTTTGGAATGTCAATATAGTTCTCAGTACCAATATCTATGTCCATCTCTTGGCATTCCTGCAAAATTAGGATCAAATAAGTTCGCAAGATAAAGGATGATTGTGATGTGTACAGTTCCTTTAGGATAATGTGACAGTCACACAGTGGAAGAGTCCACTATTATTGTGTAAATTCATTGGATAATATAAAGATTAAATCCTTTCTTGCACACATGATCTACCTTTACATGCAATGGTTGTGAACTTTTGCGTACGCATATATCTAATTTTTCACTGCCACATTATCCCGAATAAACAGTATTCTGTATATGACTTGTTAATACAGAGGACTCTGGTTATCTCAAACTGTACTTATCTCAATTTCCTGCTTATCTCAAAGTCAGTTGCTGGTCCTGCAAATTTGTTTTCAATTCCATATAGACTGTTAAAGTCAAATTCCATTTTAAGTTGAAGGTTTTCAACTGGTTCAATGGACTTCAACCCTGAGAAAACTCAAGTTGCCATATTTCTGAGGTATGACAAATCCAGATTAAGAAGAGTGTCCGTAGTAAGGCACCCCTGCCATTCACCAATGACACCAAATTCTGTAAACGGGCGAAAGAAATCTGAAACTGACAACAGATAGCTGAACTGTATCGGCCCAAATTTCAACATGTCCAATGCTTACAGTGTGGCATAAAAACAAACTGTTCTGCGCTAAACATTACAACAGATTTTGGATACCCAGTGCAGGTCCTTCAAAGGAGGGGAGTCACACAATGGGAACTTGGTTATCCATATGCCATACTCGTACCTGTGACAGAGAAGTATATGGATGCATGGCTTGCTTTTTTCTCCGTGCCACGTCATCCTGACTTTCCTTGAAGAAGTGCAAGCGATACCTGTAACACAGTCAAAAGTATCAGGCAAAGGTTATGGACTTGAAAAGGAGAAACTTGATACAAAAGAAAAATCAATAACCACCCTGAGTTTCACCATAGATTCTCACCTAAAAGGTACAACCAAACGTCGATTCTAAAAATGTTGGGGTTTTGCTGTACACTGTATAATAGTGCATTACTGTAGGAAGAGATAAAATAAGTGACAGGAATCAATGGTTGGTTATCAAACACATAGCACTCGCACATGAGATGACAAGGAATTTTCGCCTTGAAAAATGATAACGAAAATCCTTGTCTTCTAAGTGAGAATCTACCGTACAAAGAATGCACAATTTATGAAAAATATGAGAAATATACATTGAAATCTGTTTTACATGTAATAGTCAGCTAAACTAAGGATTCATCTGTCAAAAGCAGTTGATACTAATGTACATGTATCTTAATAGGTAACATATATGTTAGAACACCAGTGACCTGTATTAAGCAGCCATCTACCTTATGCAACCATTACTGATGCATCCATTAGGTGGCTGCTATAGACAGGTTAATCCTGTGTTCCTAGTCTACTGAATTGGGCAGTCATCTGCTTAAATCAGTCAATCTGCAATTTACAGTCTTACATCTTTGAGAAATAATCTAATTTTTAATCTGGCGAAAGACACAGAAAAAAATGCCCTAAAAAACCTGCATGTATATAGTATTACATATATTTATGTTTAACCTGAAAGGTTTTACTTGTAGAGGAATATCAAATGTATAATAAGGTATAGTGGAACTAACAACAGACAACGGAGTATGTCATGTATGTATTTTATCAAACATTTCAACCATACACTTGGTCTTTGTCAGCGACCAGTAGACTAGTGCTCAAAAAGCAATATTCCAGCATGACCAGCATAAAAGTATTATATGATCTTGACAGGATCTGATCCCATTGACCTTGGCTGTGAGTCTCTTATTTTTTTTTTTTTTGAGGCCCTTTTTGGATAACCCCGTTTATCATTTTCATTGCATACATACAGAGTAATTCACTGTGTGACGTCACTTGTAAAAGGAAGGAAAAAATAATAAAGAGGTTCATGATCATTTCTATTTCATGTGAATTTATGTTATTTACATTTTTTGTATTTAGAGGTATTTTTCTATTATGTTTTTTCCAACTTGTTTTGTATAAATCCAATTTCTTTTTCGATTCTTATTCTTACATAAAGAAAGTGAAATAAGGATTCAAAATTCGGAGTAGTCTTCAGAACTTTCATCTTATAAATATAATATTTACTCAGAACTTTATGACAGAATTAAGAATATTTCTTTAAGGTTGAAATAATAGTCAATATTTTTAAATTTTAAAAGATTATTTATCCATACAACTTGAACTTTTGGGCATTCTCAAAAGAGATGTTCCACCATTTCTGTAATCATATTATATAAGTCACATAGATTTGTTGGTGACAGTTTACATATGTATAAATATCCGTTTGCTGGTAACAAGTCTGTGATTCTTAATCAAAACCCTTAGCAACCCCTGTTATTATGGAGGCACCCACTTATAATATATATCTCACCTGTTAGGGTCATATCTTCCCTCTGGTAGTGCATTTGGTTGAGAATTTATCTTTAGGACATCGTGCTTAAACCTCTTTGTTTCAGGCTTTACTTCTGTCAGCTTGGTCTGTACGTCAGTCTGGATCTCTGTTTTCACCTGTTCACCAACATCAGCCTCTCCATCTGACCCTTCGCTACCAGTACTGTCATTTCCATAGTTTGCACCACCTGCTGCAATATTAAGAGAATCAATATAATGGTACAAATTCTATTTCTGAAATTGGTAAATTGAAATTGCATTCGAAATCCACACCAATCCAAGAAATAGCCACACCTAATTTGTATAGTAGGTGCGAAACGGGTTTGTAAAGAAAACATTGTGATATAACAATAGAATTGCCAACACTTTAACCCACTGATACAACCCTCAAACATTTAATAAAACAAGAGGGCCAAGATATATATATAGGCCAAGCCCTATATCGCTCACCTTGGTACAAGTCCACTTGCCTGGTGGAAGATCACTAGATAATGTTATATACCAAAAAGGTTTTCCTATATACGCCTTTATAAAACAAGTGACCCCCCGGGCAAGGTCAATTTTGACCCCTCGGGCATAATTTGAACAAATTTTGAAGAGGTCTACTGGGCAATGCTACATGCCAAATATCTAAGCTCTAGGCCTTGTGGTTTCAGAGAAAAAGATTTTTAAAATGTTTCCTTTATAAGCCAATACAAACAAAAAAACAAAAATAATATCAAAAAGGGAATGCCACGTACCAAAAACGCAGCCTCCCCAAAACGAGCCCCACAGCACCCAGAAGTGCACACCACCAACACACACACACACACACACACACACAATCATGTACACACACAAACATACACTACCAACACACACAAGCATACAAAGCAAACACACGAGGACAAAACAAACAATTAACGGAACACAGTGGGGCACCGCCTTGGAACGGTCAGTGGCAAAAACACCACTGGGGAGCTTAAACCGGTTTATGGTGCGCACCCAACCTCACTCTTACCCCCACCATGTTCCAAAGTCACAGGACAGTGTAAATAAAAGTAATCCCTGCTAGGTGAATCTCTAACACACGCAATGGAAACAAAAGGCATGGTATGTAAAACACAAAAATGCTCGTGTATAAATATATAAAAAGCAAACCTTGAGAACCAAAAAACGTATGTACTCAATGCATTTGCAGAAGGCAGAGCACCAAGAGAAACACCCTTAAGGGCCCGACGAAACAGGCCAGAGGACAGAAATCAAAACAGTTTCGTCCCAGTGGGATTTAAAAACTGCCCATCACAGAGTCCTCCCCCTCTTCCGTCAGACACAATCAAAGAGGGAAGCATAGCGTCCAACTGTAAACGGGTTGAACACCAAACATGCGGTGTGTCTCAAAACAGTTGGGTCGTAACCTCTTTTAACAAAACGTTTTATAATTTTAGCAAATACAGTTGGAAAATTGCCATGACCCAAAATCTTACGAAGTTTGTAAACCACATCCCCATAAAAATCGGGTTTTGAAATACCTTCTCGCAGAAGAGTCTTTAGATTACTATTGAATTTCAAAACCAAATCAGAATTATGATAGTAAAATTTAGCAAAATATTTACGCAATTTGTAATAACGGTAGCCCTGTTGAAGAAGTTTATTTGTAATATATTGATTACGTTCATTGAAATCCTCAACATGACTACACGCTCTGGCAAACCGAATTAACTGAGAAATGTATACCCCATAAGATGTAGCATGAGGTACATCCCCATCCAAATGGGGGAAATTTACAATATTAAAATTAAAATCATCCCTCTTGTCATAAATTTTGGTATGTATAATATTGTTATAAATAGAGAGATGTAAATCTAAAAATGAAGCACCAGTATCCAAATTGTTAGTTTTAATTAACTGGAGTTCCCGGGGATAAATAGTGTCCACCAATTGACCAAAAAACGGGTTATCCATATTAAGAATATCATCCAGATAGCGTGATGTATTATTAAAAGCAGTGATAATGTCTGCCTGCGTATCTGGAGAAAGACTCAACATAAAGTCTCTTTCATAACAATATAAAAACAAATCTGCGACAAGGGGTGCACAATTTGTTCCCATGGGAATACCGATTACTTGTCTGAAAACTGCATTCCCAAACCTTATATAAATGTTGTTCAATAAAAAGGAAAGGGCTTTACAAACTTCGTCACAGGTCCACATAGTATAATGTTTAACAATACAGAAAACTAAGTGACCACCCCCGCGGGGTCAATTTTGATCCGGGAGTCATAATTTGAACATTCTTGGTAGAGGTCACTAGCCAATGCTACATGCTATATATCTAAGCTCCAGGCCTTGTGGTTTCAGAGGAGATGTTTTAAGTTTTTCCTATTTGTTGCCATAGCAACCAGAGTTCTGCATGGAATGGAATTCTTTGAACAATTTTGGTAAAGCTTCATGCAAGGAACATTTCTGCATAGTTTTATCAACACTGACCTAGAGGTTTCAGAGGAGATGTCATTTGAATAGGACAACGGACAATCATCGATCAGAAAAGTAAAAAAGAAGAAAAGATGTATTTTTTCCGGAAAATGTTTGCAGCTTGTTTCACTGAGTCTGTGAGTTGTAGCTGGGGGAGGTGCATATTTTGGGCGACCTATATGACATTTTGTACCACAGTATACCATCCGATTGACATCTACATAGGTTTCTTCCAACAATCAAGACTGATTATGACTGGAAATCCGGGGACATACATGCCTCAAAGGATTGAGTTATTGCCGGGAGATTTTTGAAAAATTGCTGGGTTTTGGGCAACACGCCGGGAGATAATTTTTTAAGCAGGAAATCATGCATTTCTAAGGACGTATTTGACATCTTTTTGCCTATTTGCACAAACATAACGCCTATTTCAAACATTAGTTTACTATTTCCGTAGTAATGGTTCACAGAAACGCCTAAATCCACATAATGCTTTTACACACCGATTTTGAAAAGAATGCTAAATATCCGATGACAATTCCAAGGTTTGCATAAAACTTTGAGGAAACATGTGTCACTAATCATCACGATCTGCATATACACAGTCATTTGACAGCTGATAAATTTGAAGGCGTCGCCCGTTATGCACTCTCATCCAATCAGAGTGCAAAAGGTTTCTGATAATTTATTATACCACAGATGCGTGATCACATAGACACCCGAAAATTGATGTGTGAATTTGTTTTGGCGCTAATACGAAAACATCAAATCTTTTAATTTTGTTAAACTTGGTTAAATGATTTAATTAGCGGCATGTTTGGAGTGTAGTGACTTGTTTGACAGTTGATCATTGGCTAATCATCCCTGTTTGAAAAGATTACAAAACGCTGCTAACTACCCTCCAGGCAATTTACCTAAGATGATAGTGACAATTAACACAAACTTGTGTCAACACCTAATTGACTGTACACAATACTAGTATGTCTTCATTATCGATATCACATGTCAGGGTACTGACCATCTATATAGGTTGATATTGTATGAATCTTGTAGTTTCTAGGTCAATCACAATCAGATCTCATTGGTCGCTGTGATTGGCCTACTCTTTGGCAACCAATCGAAAACAACCTTTGGCTATACTGGCTGGAAATTGCAGTCAGGTAAATTTCTCCTATTTTTTGGCTTCAAAATATTGTCTTTTAGGCATGACGGGAGACATGCCGGGGTCTCATCCCAATAGTTAGCTAACATACATGCTCTTTGGGACGGACCTTGATAAAATTCTCATCAAATCAAATCAAATCGAATCTTGTAGTTTTTTTTACAAAATTTTAATTTACCGGCAGTTTTAGCGTTTTCCCAAGCTTCACCAGGGTGCCAGGTTAGGGTCTAAATAACGGGAGAACCCATTGGATATCAGGAGAACGGCATGTATGTCTGGGGATTTGTAAAAACACGAAAGTATACACTTTATACTCCCGAAGTAAACCTGTAGCTTATAATATCTTATAACAAGCTACACAGTTATATTACAAATGAAAATAAAAGTTAAAATAAAAACAGTATGTGCGTATGGAAGGCATGTAGCATAAAGCAATTAGCAAAAGCATTTAGCAATTAGCATGACCCACCGGCCTTCCAAATAGCAAAAAGCATTTAGCAATAAGCACGACCCACCAGCCTTCCATATGTGCGGTATAAGTTCAGGTACAAATGCAGATGATCAGTGAAGATGTTAAGATTTTCACTGGCCTTGAGTATGGCAGATCATTCCAATAACGTATACAGTAGTGCGTGGAAAAAAGGAGTTGAACTTGATGTGGTAATGTGCTGGAGAAGGATATAAAGTACTTGAGATTTCTTGTTGGTGTCAGATTGTCATAATCATAATCTACTATAACAAGGTTGTTAGCAATTTCATAGAGCATGATAAGTGATGTTTGTTTACGCAGTGTTTGCAGATGGATGTGACACTGCTCTTTGCACCCTTTCAATGTGCAAAAAAAGTTACCCTGTTTTCCTTGTCTTCTTTCTTGCAACTGCTTTTTCTTCTGTTTGGAGCTAAATGGCTTTTTCCTGGGCATTTAAAACTGTTCAGTGTGAAATGTAGAAAATTTAACAAATTTACAATTTATGTTATGGGCGCAGCCATGTTGCTATGCCGCAGTGAATAACAAAAATATTAAAACTTTAAAATGAAAGAACCTTTACATTCGTGTGAATAAAATAAAATAGAATTGACAAATGACAAATGATTCGTTATATTATCTAAACAAATATTTCCAGAGGGTTTCATCCATCCATCCATCCATCCATCTTCCATCAGTCACTGGTTTGACCCAAATTGCGACATTTAAATTTAGTACGCCAAAACTAACACGGACCTTTTTACTGTAGTACACAATTGTCTGTGATATATATAATCACGGACCTATATACATAATGTGTATATAGGTCCGTGATATAATGCTGAAAAAATATTTGGATAAATATTTCCTACTTCAGTTAAAATAACAAACAGACGAAGAGCATCAAATAGTTTTAAAAAAACAGTTGTGTTGTTTCCACTCTGAAACCTAATGCAATTCAAGGGGATTCCAATACAAGGGACTGTTACCTGATACCTATGCCATTTGCTCTGGTGATTCGATTATACGTATATCTGGGTTGCTGGAGTGCCCTGCAAGATGGCTGCCCGATTCCAAGAGAGCGACCCCACAATCCTCTGCGACACTGGATGACGTCACCGCACAGACCCCTAAATTCTTGGGGTAACAGACTGCCAAAGGGCCCAATCACTACAGTTGTTATGACCAAGGCCTTTCAAATAGTATGGTCTAGAAACGCCCTCTATAAACGTCTTATCGTACAGATAATCTTGTCTCTGTTTTTCAGTACGATAAGACATTTATAGATGGCGTTTCTAGACCATACTATTAAAAAAAAACCTTGTTCTGACCCAACCAAAAGATTCAAGATTTGCCTAAGGGTAAGTTTGTTAGTTTATACTAATTTATTTTTTGGTCGATTGTGAAACAAGTTATACAACTTATATTAATCACTCTCGACACCTAATTCCTGATATCCATCGCCATGAGGGTATGAGAGATGAGTTTGTTTGTAATTGTGCGTATTAGGTCCACCAACCTCGTTCGAGGTACAATCGGTACGACCCGTATGAGAGAAGAGAAGCAAGTTTTTCCCGTTTAATGCTGAGCGAGCAAAGTAGCTACTGGTTCCATGTTTTACGTCTTTGGTATGACGCGGCCAGGAAGCGAACCCACGACCTCCCGCTCTCGAAGCGGACGCTCTACCACTAGGCTATCTAGGCGGTTTGTTTACTTGTACCTTTTCTGAGACCTCAACATCATTATCTAAGTTAAAATTATTACACAATTAAATTGAGGCGGAATAATTGCCGTGCCACAGTAGCTAATCTAAACTATTTCTAAAAATGTTCTGATTATGACAATAATTTAACAAAATGGTAGTTGGTTATTTTTGGCGTTTGAATACCAGAGTTAAATTTTGCATTTTCCTTCTATCTGCTAACTCAACCCATCCAATCTCCTTGAGTAGATTGTGTATAGATTTGTGAAAAACGGTCCCGACAAGTACAGTTCCATAACGTATTTTCTCAAGTCATGGAATGCATAGCTGAAACTTTTGGGTTAAGTTATCATGAATATTTTCAAAGATTATATTGATTATTATGATTTGGAGGTTTTTTAGTTGGCATCAGTTATAGAGTATGTCCCTTTAAGAACCTAACTCGCAACTGCAAAGTGCTTATGAGGCAAAATAAAAGACTTCTGTTCCACTTCTTCTGCGTCTGCCTTTATACGTCCACAATCAACATATTGATTATTCTTGCGTTTTTGGAGGTATGCGCAGAGAAAAGAAAGAATAATAGTTAAAAGCTAGAACTATATACAGTGGATAGTTAAAAAAACGAGAATTTCTTACATAGATCAAAGGGCAAAGTGTTTGGACACCTGGAGCTTGAAAGTATCCAGGGTCCCCACTGACACTATATCTGGTGGAAGTAGGTTCCACTCCCTGATGGTTTTTGGAAAGTATGATTCCTTGCAATAGTATTGCAGCGTGGAATCTGATATGAGTGTTCATGCATTCCTCTTGTAAAGCGTTTAGGTGGAATAAGACGTTCTTGCATATCGGATCGGCATTTCCGGTGATTTTGCCCATGCCGGAAAACCCGGTCTGGCACCCTTCCTATGCCAGACGACTTGCGTGAATTACTTATGACGTAACGTTATAAACATTGTGACGTCAATTTCCCAAACACAACGTCGGAAAATCGTTTGTTTTTCATGATAATTCATCATACATGTACTCCAGAAAATCAGTACTGAGCAATATTTACAGCTTGTAAGTGGTACTAAAATAATGTGATTCTGAAACGTCCAGGCATGTAAAAACTGCTATGCTCTCTGCCCCTTTTTAGGAGCACCCTGCCCTTTTTGGCAGTATAGAATAATCCGTAATATGGTTATAGTAACTTAAATCATAATGAGAAACATGTGTTAACTTTTTCTTGTTTTTGCAGGTGAAATAATGTCTTTATATCTTTTCATAAGGTGTTCATATTGGATGACCTTGATCTTGAAAAAATCTTATTTTTATCACAGTGGGAGTAAAGATTTTATAATTTTATCAAGAACAAAGGTTTTGAGAAAAGATAGTACTAGTGCACAAACTCTACAAATTTTGTCAAGACCGGGGAGTAACATTGACTGAATTGTACTCTATTGTGGGACTTGCTGAAAGGGCAGTACAAGGGAGCCTCTCATCAGATACACTGATCATATGGACCTTTGTTTTGCTGGAATCACACTCATGCAGTCTGGTTATAATCTGCTCTCTTTGCTATTTAGTTAGTAAATTTTCAGTGGGAACCCCTCAGAACATTGAGTGGTACAGTCCAATCTAAAAAATGGACAAGTCTATTTCTAATTTAGTAAGAGTCAGGATTAAAACTTTCAGTTCTGTTTTTCAGGTACAGCCAGAATGAGCTGCGATCTCAGTTACTGTTGGTTATTGACAAGATGGGAGATGCTTCCTCAAAGGTATTGAATATATTGACTTTGTGGTACAGAGCATAAATACATTGTTTTCATTGATCTGTTTGTATAACATTGTACTGAAAACTTCATTAAAACTTCATTATGTTTGTATGGTCAGTAAACACATTGCTCTTGTATATAACTTACTTTACTCATGAAGCTTTGAATATTAAATGGTTAATACCAACTCTTATTTAGATAGTTCAATTTGATTTCAAATATTTGAAAAATAAAAAAAAGTGGACAGTGTAGAAAAAAAAAATATCAAACAGGGAAAGCCACGTACCAAAAACGCAGCCTCCCCAAAACGAGCCCCACAGCACCCAGAAGTGCACACACACACGCACGCGCGCGCGCGCACGCACACACACACACATTGTTTCTGAAAAAGCTTATTTTAAGAGAAAATGGGCATAAGGGAAAAAACTTTCTGATGTTTAAACCTGCAGGATTTAGGGCATGACTTTCAAGGTTTCTTTTTAAGGAAGTCAAAGACCACTATGAATGGCCCCTATAGAAGGGAACAAAAATAAACTCAGTATTTAACCCTTACCTTACTGATGGCAAATGATGCTGTTATTGTGACCAGTGCAGATTATGATCAGTGTGTACATCTGTGTCAGTCTGATCACAATCTGTGCTGTTTGCTGGTCACTTAAGTAAATATTCAGTGAACACCCCTATATTTTTAGGAGTTTAACGCCCATTTCAACCACATTTTAGTTAGTTTTACAGACAGGCAGTTTACCTGACCAGTGTTTCTTGGAAAGGCCAATACTACATCTCCATCCTCTGTAAGAAACTGGCTACTTTCTCACATAAAGAGAAATTGATGTTAGCAGGGCTCAAACCCATGACCTGAACACTCCTATAAACAGTGAATGATAATGCCTAGCTGAATACTGTCTAGCTGAAAGATAAACAAGTACAGTTTTCGAAATGTTGTGACGTAATGGTTTAAATGTGTTCATCTTTCAGGCTCAGGGATTGTATACTACAATAACGACTGGTCGCAAACTGCAGCTGTCAGATCATTTCCTGTATGTAATGAAAGATGCCTCTGGAAATGGGTAAGTTGTTGCAAAGACACACTGACATGGTTGAAAATGTTGTCGCAGGAATTACAAGTTGTTAAACTACCGTAAGGCAGTTATATTGAACATTGTGAGAGTAAAATGTTTACAAATATGATAGTTGAAATAATTTCTCAAAATTTATAGAAATAAAAACAAGCATACAAATGACATATTTACACATAAGATTCCCTGTTAATAGCTATAAATAATCAATACAACACATACAAATCTAGCTTCATTATTTACATTGCTTTAGTGTAGTGATTTTCATTTAATTAATGTCTTGCATTGTTGTCATTTTTTCTTGAGATATATTTAATGATCTAGACATGTTTACTATATACCCCCATTTAAACGCCCCTGGGGTGGTTACATTTTTGACTCAGGGAGTGATTATTCCAGGAAATGCAAACTAAAAGCTGTTCAATGAAAGAAAGTGTTGTGTTTTCTACTATTCACTGGATAAATCAATATTGATATGGTTTACTGTGTTCATATGCCTGTCTCAAGACCTGGTAGGTACAAGAAAACAAGCTCCATGCATTCCATACCGTTTTATCAAAATTTCAAATCTCCAAGGGTCCCTGTCAAAATGAAACTTGCATTCCCGGCTTATTCTAGAGACATGCTTTCGGACTACGTAGCCATTACATCACTACTGCAAGGTCAATGTCACTGGTTTCACTTTCATCAAATCACTAAATCTCAATACTTGACAATGAAAATGCATATATAGCATGTATTAATATTATCAACCAAGACCATGCACTTGGATCTGCATTTTACCTCTAATTTGTAAATTTAACCCTGGCCAATTCGTCACTAACAGCCTGAAACCGTATACTGCCTCCTAAGTTTCAAAGTATTATAGGCTCTAAGATTAAAGGCGCTCAATCACATTTAAGAAGCATTTTATGACAATTTTTACTTTTTGTATATTCTGTTAGAGATTTATTTAATGAACAAAAAGACCCATTACATAGTGTTAGATCCCTATCAGAAATTTACATTACAATAACTTTTATAAAATTTTGTTATAACTCCCCTTTAATATGAAAGTGTTCAAACCGTTGAGTATTTCTTTTTTATTTCAATATAATTTCTACTATTTACATTTGAATTGGATAGATATACAAATATTTTAACATTCTGAACCAAAACACAAATATAATATTATAGGTCTTATGTTTATATATTTCCTAAAGCAAAGTATGTGTATCAAATTTTTACTTATGATAAAATAACTCTATCTTGGTTGGGCAACCAGGATAGGGAAATCAAATTTTAAAAATGCCTCTGGACAGTGAAAATCTTCCTTGAATTAAGCGCTAAGTGAACATAAATGGGTGTAAATGATCAGCTGTAAAAGTTTCAAACAAATCTGTTACATGGCCAAAATCTGATTATCCACCTTTAAGCCTGGGTTTAGTATTAAGCTTTTCAAAGGATTTCTGAAAGTAAATTAAAGTGTAAGGCTAATAGACTACTTACAAGGGTTGTTATCTCCCCTTACCAACACAAAATGGGATGCAATCATACTGTGGGGCACAGACTGCCGATGTTGTGCGGTTGTAAAAAATCAACAAAAATATGACTTTGAATTCTGTAAATTTTCTTCTAGTTTTTTTTAATGAAATATTTTCAAAAATCCGCTGAAACTTTTAAGTGAAGTTATAATATATGTTATGATTTTTGATAGGATATTGTTGTTGTAGGAGTTAAACGTCCACTTAAAAAGTACATAATTATATTTGGTTTGTTTAACGGATATTGTGCATCGATGCTAAAATCTCGCATGAATTCTCGAAGTCTGCGACCAAAAGGTTGAACTTGTATAGGAAAATACGAGAGTTGCCATTCCATGTGTACATGTATATAGGTCTATATCTATACACTATATACGCTATATCTTTATACTGGAATTTCAAAAGCATTTGCAACGCTTTATCATTTGGTAGCGTACTATTTCAAATCTACAGATATAATTTACTGGAATGTATACTGGAACCTTTTTATTAGCTCAGGGTGAGCTTTTCTGATCGATGATTGTCCGTCGTCCGTCGTACGTCGTCCG
>JAFMSR010000006.1:49875424-49931958 GCA_022818135.1 Saxidomus purpurata | reverse complement strand
TACAAACACACATATACACTACCAACACACACTAGCATACAAAGCAAACACACGAGGACAAAACGAACAATTAAAGGAACACAGTGGGGCACCGCCTTGGAACGGTCAGTGGCAAAAACACCACTGGGGAGCTTAAACCGGTTTATGGTGCGCACCCAACCTCACTCTTACCCCCACCATGTTCCAAAGTCACAGGACAGTGTAAATAAAAGTAATCCCTGCTAGGTGAATCTCTAACACACGCAATGGAAACAAAAGGCATGGTATGTAAAACACAAAAATGCTCGTGTATAAATATATAAAAAGCAAACCTTGAGAACCAAAAAACGTATGTACTCAATGCCTTTGCAGAAGGCAGAGCACCAAGAGAAACACCCTTAAGGGCCCGACGAAACAGGCCAGAGGACAGAAATCAAAACAGTTTCGTCCCAGTGGGATTTAAAAACTGCCCATCACAGAGTCCTCCCCCTCTTCCGTCAGACACAATCAAAGAGGGAAGCATAGCGTCCAACTGTAAACGGGTTGAACACCAAACATGCGGTGTGTCTCAAAACAGTTGGGTCGTAACCTCTTTTAACAAAACGTTTTATAATTTTAGCAAATACAGTTGGAAAATTGCCATGACCCAAAATCTTACGAAGTTTGTAAACCACATCCCCATAAAAATCGGGTTTTGAAATACCTTCTCGCAGAAGAGTCTTTAGATTACTATTGAATTTCAAAACCAAATCAGAATTACGATAGTAAAATTTAGCAAAATATTTACGCAATTTGTAATAACGGTAGCCCTGTTGAAGAAGTTTATTTGTAATATATTGATTACGTTCATTGAAATCCTCAACAAAACTACACGCTCTGGCAAACCGAATTAACTGAAAAATGTATACCCCATAAGATGTAGCATGAGGTACATCCCCATCCAAATGGGGGAAATTTACAATACTAAAATTAAAATCATCCCTCTTGTCATAAATTTTGGTATGTATAATATTGTTATAAATAGAGAGATGTAAATCTAAAAATGAAGCACCAGTATCCAAATTGTTAGTTTTAATTAACTGGAGTTCCCGGGGATAAATAGTGTCCACCAATTGACCAAAAAACGGGTTATCCATATTAAGAATATCATCCAGATAGCGTGATGTATTATTAAAAGCAGTAATAATGTCTGCCTGCGTGTCTGGAGAAAGACTCAACATAAAGACCACTTCATGCCGGTCGATAAAAAAGACCATTTCGATATTAAGACCACTTCATGCCGGCCGATAGAAAGACCATTTCGATATTAAGACCACTTCATGCCGGTCGATAAAAAAGACCATTTCGATATTAAGACCACTTCATGCCGGTCGATAAAAAGACCATTTCGATATTAAGACCACTTCATGCCGGTCGATAAAAAGACCATTTTGATATTAAGACCACTTTATGCCGGTCCCAATAGTGGTCTTATTACCGGAACTTTACTGCACCAATATATACTCAAAACTGCGAAGTTTTTACACTGCTTAATGTTTATTAAAACTAAACACTGACACCTGTAAATTTCGATCAACTGTTGAAGGGAAAACCAAGCCGGGGCAATCACACAGTTTGACTGTAGGTGTGAGGAATATCGTCTGAAAATGTTTGGTATGACCTGGTGTCCGAGATACACTGACAACCTGAAAAACATTCAAAATACAGTCAAACCCATGTTAGTAGTCATCTGAACTAAGAAGCCACTTGCCTCAAGCAGTCACTTTTCTTTATTCCCAAAACTATTTTAAGACCAAGTTAAAGGGTTGGTTGTACAACTATCAAATTTCTTTTGTTTTTCTGACATGCTAATACTAGTTTCATGATCAACCTTTGACTTGTGTCAAGCAAACACCTGTGTGACTCTTTTGTTGTATCCCTGATGGTTGCTGAATACAGGTCCAACAGTACACATGGGTTTATAAGTTTAAAATGATGTACCAGTAAATCCTTTGCATATTTTAGGAAACCTGAATCATCAAACTTTTTCTTAGGATTTTAATGCCTGTTTCAACAGCATTTCAGTTCTTTATAGTAGTTGTTCCATCACTCCTGGAAAAGACCAGTAATAGACCCTTATTCTAAGTAAGAAACTGAAAACTTTCTCACATAAAAGAGACGTAATAGTGGGTCTTGAACTCATAATGCTCAATAACTAAGAGATGAGAGTTGTTTCAAGTTGGTGACTCTAACCTCTTGACAACAAAAGATCTTTCCAGGACTTGTTTGCTGTATCCAAGGTTTGCTATTACTTTAATGCGAACAAAACTGTTATAAACCAAGTTGATAACGAATAAATCTACCAGTCTTAAAGTTGATTTAAAGTATTTTTACCGTTTTTCCCATCAGTCCGTTTATAACAGAAGATTTACCAACATTTGGATAGCCTGAAATTGAAAAATAAACACAAACATGTCTTAATTTTCTCCTGTGGAGCCACCGTGGCGCAGTGGTAGCGCATTTGCCTCAGGATCGAAGGGCCCCGGGTTCGATCCCTACCATCGCCATGTCGGTAGTGTCCTTAGTCAAGACACAAATTATTCCACATTGCCTCTCTCTCTTTGAGGTTGATTCCATCTGGAATGAGTCTCAAGAGCAATTTATATAAGTTGTAAGAACTTATTTCGCAATCGAGAATAAATAAATTAGTATAAACTTATTTTCTCCTTTTCTTGTTTGAAACTGAGCTACTAACAAAATGGTGTCCAACACAAGTAAATAAATGCATAAGTTTATTTAAAAAGAAACATCAGTGTGATATATAATGATATGTAGATGGCAATAAATTAATGGTGACTCACACTTTCATTATAATGTCTAAGAATTTTATCTACTCACCAACACATCCAATTGTTAAAATTCCATTCCTGTATTTTTCATGTTCTTCAAAGGTGTCATCTCCAGGGTCATGTCTAACTGGCTCCCTGTGGTTATCCTCATCATCTGAATCAGTTTCATCAGCATCCACCCCTTGGTCTACCTCTATCTTGCGTTCCCAGCTTGACAAGTCCACTAATAAAAGAATATTGTGAAAAAAAAGTGTTAAAAGATTAACTTTCTTTTCTATTTTGGTGGACCAAAAAATATTTTACCAGCAGCTTTTCAGATTCACTGATAGCAGCCGAACTGTGGCCATATAGGCAATATTTCAGGTCAGGATGGACACTGACCTTCTGTAATGTCTTTCTTTCTCCTTTCTTGGGGTTTAATGCCCGTAACAATTTCATTTCAGGTATTTACAAACAAGCAGGCTACCTAACCACTGTTTCTGGAAAGGACCAAAACTAGACCCCACTATCCTCAGTAAGAAAATACCAACTTTTTAACATAAAGAGACATGGACTGTAACAGGCCTTGAACATGTGACCCTAAATCAATGAGAGATTACACTACAATACTGTTGTCGTAAAAAATTATATATATGGCATATGCAACCTTCTATAGGATCTAGATCTGCCTTAATACAATAATTTAATGATTACCACAATATAATACAGTTGCATATGATGTTTACTTACTGCAACATTACTACATGTACTTTTGCAATTACCGAATACTCTCAAGTTTTATCATACATAAAGACAGGAGCTGGACAAAAACTATAAACAAATTATTAGGTATGTTAGAGATGGAATTTCAAATAAAACGTATACTAATAGATTTCAATACCATATGATGGAACCAGTTTCTCACACACATGTAACAGCTCTTTAGGTCCAAGTGCTCTGTATGTACCACGCTTCCTTCTTTTGAACACAACTGAAACAATACACAAGTAAGTGCAATTAGTATTGTAAATTGGGTGACTTTCGTGATTACTTAATTTTCGCTATTTTCAAGAATTTCCCTCTTCGCCAATTACAAATCTTGTGAAAGATTCAATTCACATAGAGTTACTATGTGAGAATTCTCCTTTTACAAATTAAAAATTGGCGACTAAGTTTGTCTGCTTGTAAATCGCAAAATTTTTATCACATGAAAATTGCCTAATTTACAGAACTGTAAAGGGTAATCTAATTGAATAAACAACATGTTTATCCATGATTTGTAATTCAGAAAATATTCCTTCACTTTCAAATTTAGCAATGAACAATTATTTATAATCAAACAGACAATTCTATAATACTATGTATTTAAAATTTTATGGCAGTTTACCAAAATATAATGCTGGATTACTACCATATAAACTCACTGTTTTAAACAGTGAAATTATCAAAAAAATTTACCCGGATTACCATTAAAAAAGTATACCGAGGTACTAAATGCTGGAAACCAAACAACTATGATGTCATTAAAATGATGTCATGGTTTGCTATGCTTTCTGATGATGCTTTCACGTATTTTGGACATTTTATTGAAACAAACTCAACAAAAGTAGAGTTTTAATGTAAGATAAACAGAAACATTATTGGTTTTTAATGTAATAACACGTCAATTTCACTTGTAAACACCAGAAGTTGTTATTTTTACTTGTGGCTGCACCACTTGTGAAAATACCACTTTTTGTGCCCATTCAGTGAAATTACAATGTGATATTACACCAAAACCAACAATTATACTACATAAAATTATACAATACAGTTAAGATTGAAACCAAAGACTACAATATGGACTAAATACAAAATACAATTCAACTCACAACTGTTACAGTATCTTTTCACTAATTCTGCAAAAGCTGATAAGATACACATTTGTAGATTCTATTCTATCTAAAATTTTGTTTGTTTAAAGATTGCAAAGAATTAAATATACAGAAAAAAGCTTTCATAACATAACCAAAATGTATTAGTGCACAGTAAAAGAAATTGTTCTCAATGTTTACCTTTTCCCACTTTGCCAGAAACAAACTCCATTTCTTCTTTGGATTTTGGGAAGGAGGTAAAACACACAATATCAACCAATGGAAACTGCTGTTTGAAATATTGTTGCCAAGCAACAACCAAGGAGGGAGGGGCTAAGTCAACTTTATTCAGCACAATGATAACTGATTTCTTCAGTTCCTCTGTGATATATGTATAAAGAGCTGGTGGAAAATGCATAACCTGAAAGATATACCTTTTGCAGTAGACCTACATTATATAATCATGTGTGCCATCTGCTGGTGGACATAGGAAATGTAACAATGTTCACAAAAAGTAGGTAAAAACATTAAGTTTTTCAAATAAAGATCATAACTGAAGACACAGTTATGCTTCTTTCACAATGTGTTTGGTCTCTCTAGGTGTTATATTTGTGTATAATCCACTGCCAATCTGCCCTTCATACTTCATAGTACATGTAATTGGGTCTTACAAAGTTGAAATGATACTTGTCCTAGCCAAGGACAAAAATTCATTCACGAAGAAATAAAAGGGTAGGAAACTGAATACCATTTATACAATCATAAATTGTTAATACAAAGTAAAACTGTCCCTTGTTTTCTTGCTTTTGTATTCAGTTTAGTTAATTGTGAACTGTTTCTGTATATTTCTTGACAGATCTCCCTAAGCCCTTATTCTCTTTAGAAATCTATCGTCCAGTTCAAACACCAGCCAGAGTTCCAGACTACACTTATGACTCGGACAAGATATTTTTATTAAAACTCTCCAATTTAGAAACATAATTACATTTATTTATCTCTCAGATTACAAAATATTACTATATATTTACATATACAAAGTCAACTCTGCCCATTCAGGTAAAAGAACTCACACAATGTACTTACAGGGTGCCTAATGTCTGTAATAATCAAGAAGACATCTGACATCTCGAGGACACGCCACAGCTGCCTCCATGTCTCCAGATTTAATTCCATGTAGCTTAGATCCTCTGAATTATGCATACTGAATAAATTGTCCAAGTAACTCTGTGAAGTAAAATGCACCTTTATTATAATGCATAAAAGTTCCACAAAAAAAACATCAAATTTTAAGACCAATTCTTTTAAAGTAACTCAAAATGAAACACACATACAGTTTATTGCATAAAAGTTCAACAATGTGTATAAGCGTTTTAGATAAAATCTTCCATGAAAAAATTTCCAAGACTTATTCTAAAACTGACACTGCAAATTGTCTTAAAAGCTGTTCCTCCCCAGTTTCTGGTGAAAAATTCTAAGTTTCTCCAAAATGATATATTAAAACATAACATGTAAAAGTAATTGCTAGAATCAACACTGAATCTACGAATCTTTACCTTGAAGTATCTCTCCTCGTTACTCTGGACTTGTTTCTTTGAATGTTTATAATCCCAGGATGGTCGTTTTGGAATGTCAATATAGTTCTCAGTACCAATATCTATGTCCATCTCTAGGCATTCCTGCAAAATCAGGATCAAATAAGTTCGCAAGATAAAGGATGATTGTGATGTGTACAGTTCCTTTAGGATAATGTGACAGTCACACAGTGGAAGAGTCCACTATTATTGTGTAAATTCATTGGATAATATAAAGATTAAATCCTTTCTTGCACACATGATCTACCTTTACATGCAATGGTTGTGAACTTTTGCGTACGCATATATCTAATTTTTCACTGCCACATTATCCCGAATAAACAGTATTCTGTATATGACTTGTTAATACAGAGGACTCTGGTTATCTCAAACTGTACTTATCTCAATTTCCTGCTTATCTCAAAGTCAGTTGCTGGTCCTGCAAATTTGTTTTCAATTCCATATAGACTGTTAAAAACAAAAATAATATCAAACAGGGAATGCCACGTACCAAAAACGCAGCCTCCCCAAAACGAACCCCACAGCACCCAGAAGTGCACACCACCAACACACACACACACACACACACACACACACGCACACACACACGACACACACACACAATCATGTACACACACACATATACACTACCAACACACACTAGCATACAAAGCAAACACACGAGGACAAAACGAACAATTAAAGGAACACAGTGGGGCACCGCCTTGGAACGGTCAGTGGCAAAAACACCACTGGGGAGCTTAAACCGGTTTATGGTGCGCACCCAACCTCACTCTTACCCCCACCATGTTCCAAAGTCACAGGACAGTGTAAATAAAAGTAATCCCTGCTAGGTGAATCTCTAACACACGCAATGGAAACAAAAGGCATGGTATGTAAAACACAAAAATGCTCGTGTATAAATATATAAAAAGCAAACCTTGAGAACCAAAAAACGTATGTACTCAATGCCTTTGCAGAAGGCAGAGCACCAAGAGAAACACCCTTAAGGGCCCGACGAAACAGGCCAGAGGACAGAAATCAAAACAGTTTCGTCCCAGTGGGATTTAAAAACTGCCCATCACAGAGTCCTCCCCCTCTTCCGTCAGACACAATCAAAGAGGGAAGCATAGCGTCCAACTGTAAACGGGTTGAACACCAAACATGCGGTGTGTCTCAAAACAGTTGGGTCGTAACCTCTTTTAACAAAACGTTTTATAATTTTAGCAAATACAGTTGGAAAATTGCCATGACCCAAAATCTTACGAAGTTTGTAAACCACATCCCCATAAAAATCGGGTTTTGAAATACCTTCTCGCAGAAGAGTCTTTAGATTACTATTGAATTTCAAAACCAAATCAGAATTACGATAGTAAAATTTAGCAAAATATTTACGCAATTTGTAATAACGGTAGCCCTGTTGAAGAAGTTTATTTGTAATATATTGATTACGTTCATTGAAATCCTCAACATAACTACACGCTCTGGCAAACCGAATTAACTGAGAAATGTATACCCCATAAGATGTAGCATGAGGTACATCCCCATCCAAATGGGGGAAATTTACAATACTAAAATTAAAATCATCCCTCTTGTCATAAATTTTGGTATGTATAATATTGTTATAAATAGAGAGATGTAAATCTAAAAATGAAGCACCAGTATCCAAATTGTTAGTTTTAATTAACTGGAGTTCCCGGGGATAAATAGTGTCCACCAATTGACCAAAAAACGGGTTATCCATATTAAGAATATCATCCAGATAGCGTGATGTATTATTAAAAGCAGTGATAATGTCTGCCTGCGTGTCTGGAGAAAGACTCAACATAAAGTCTCTTTCATAACAATATAAAAACAAATCTGCGACAAGGGGTGCACAATTTGTTCCCATGGGAATACCGATTACTTGTCTGAAAACTGCATTCCCAAACCTTATATAAATGTTGTTCAATAAAAAGGAAAGGGCTTTACAAACTTCGTCACAGGTCCACATAGTATAATGTTTAACAATACAGCTAGTAAAAAAAGCTTTATCGAAATTGCAGGCGAGAAATGTAACATTCTCCCTGGCAAAAGTCTTTTGAATTAGGGCAGTTAGCTTGTCATTTATCAAATTATGTGGTAAAGTGGTATACAGTGTAGAAAAATCGTATGTACTGACTGAAGTTACTTTGTAATTATTAACTTTAAACTTATCCAGGATTTCGCCAGAATTTTTGATCGACCAAAATAAATGTTTACCAGAGTTTTCGTATACTTTATCACAATATCTTTTCACGTGGGCTTTTATAGCAGTTAGGCAAGATGTTAATAGTTTTGAAATATTTGTAGTGGTACAAGAGCTTGAATTAGCGATGAAACGAGCTTTATATGGTTGTTTATGTAATTTAGGAATCCAGTACATAGTAGGAAGTTTAATATGTTGATCATCTATACGAACTTTCAAATTAGAAACTTCACTGATGTGATCAGTGACCACATTTTGTTCAACGGAAGGACTCAATATATAAGCTTTAGTGCTATTTAGTTCGTTTTGTAAAACATTAATATAATGTAGGCGTCAAATGATGATAATATTGTTGGCCGCCTTGTCTGCTGGAACTAAGACATACTTAGAATGAAATTCTAGGATTTCCTTTTTCAGATGTCTTAAAGTAAACTTGGGTTTTGATAAAGTCAAATTCCATTTTAAGTTGAAGGTTTTCAACTGGTTCAATGGACTTCAACCCTGAGAAAACTCAAGTTGCCATATTTCTGAGGTATGACAAATCCAGATTAAGAAGAGTGTCCGTAGTAAGGCACCCCTGCCATTCACCAATGACACCAAATTCTGTAAACGGGCGAAAGAAATCTGAAACTGACAACAGATAGCTGAACTGTATCGGCCCAAATTTCAACATGTCCAATGCTTACAGTGTGGCATAAAAACAAACTGTTCTGCGCTAAACATTACAACAGATTTTGGATACCCAGTGCAGGTCCTTCAAAGGAGGGGAGTCACACAATGGGAACTTGGTTATCCATATGCCATACTCGTACCTGTGACAGAGAAGTATATGGATGCATGGCTTGCTTTTTTCTCCGTGCCACGTCATCCTGACTTTCCTTGAAGAAGTGCAAGCGATACCTGTAACACAGTCAAAAGTATCAGGCAAAGGTTATGGACTTGAAAAGGAGAAACTTGATACAAAAGAAAAATCAATAACCACCCTGAGTTTCACCATAGATTCTCACCTAAAAGGTACAACCAAACGTCGATTCTAAAAATGTTGGGGTTTTGCTGTACACTGTATAATAGTGCATTACTGTAGGAAGAGATAAAATAAGTGACAGGAATCAATGGTTGGTTATCAAACACATAGCACTCGCACATGAGATGACAAGGAATTTTCGCCTTGAAAAATGATAACGAAAATCCTTGTCTTCTAAGTGAGAATCTACCGTACAAAGAATGCACAATTTATGAAAAATATGAGAAATATACATTGAAATCTGTTTTACATGTAATAGTCAGCTAAACTAAGGATTCATCTGTCAAAAGCAGTTGATACTAATGTACATGTATCTTAATAGGTAACATATATGTTAGAACACCAGTGACCTGTATTAAGCAGCCATCTACCTTATGCAACCATTACTGATGCATCCATTAGGTGGCTGCTATAGACAGGTTAATCCTGTGTTCCTAGTCTACTGAATTGGGCAGTCATCTGCTTAAATCAGTCAATCTGCAATTTACAGTCTTACATCTTTGAGAAATAATCTAATTTTTAATCTGGCGAAAGACACAGAAAAAAATGCCCTAAAAACCTGCATGTATATAGTATTACATATATTTATGTTTAACCTGAAAGGTTTTACTTGTAGAGGAATATCAAATGTATAAGAAGGTATAGTGGAACTAACAACAGACAACGGAGTATGTCATGTATGTATTTTATCAAACATTTCAACCATACACTTGGTCTTTGTCAGCGACCAGTAGACTAGTGCTCAAAAAGCAATATTCCAGCATGACCAGCATAAAAGTATTATATGATCTTGACAGGATCTGATCCCATTGACCTTGGCTGTGAGTCTGTTATTTTTTTTTATATTTTTTTTGAGGCCCCTTTTGGATAACCCCGTTAATCATTTTCATTGCATACATACAGAGTAATTCACTATGTGACGTCACTTTTAAAAGGAAGGAAAAAATAATAAAGAGGTTCATGATCATTTCTATTTCATGTGAATTTATGTTATTTACATTTTTTGTATTTAGAGGTATTTTTCTATTATGTTTTTTCCAACTTGTTTTGTATAAATCCAATTTCTTTTTCGATTCTTATTCTTACATAAAGAAAGTGAAAGAAGGATTCAAAATTCGGAGTAGTCTTCAGAACTTTCATCTTATAAATATAATATTTACTCAGAACTTTATGACAGAATTAAGAATATTTCTTTAAGGTTGAAATAATAGTCAATATTTTTAAATTTTAAAAGATTATTTATCCATACAACTTGAACTTTTGGGCATTCTCAAAAGAGATGTTCCACCATTTCTGTAATCATATTACATAAGTCACATAGATTTGTTGGTGACAGTTTACATATGTATAAATATCTGTTTGCTGGTAACAAGTCTGTGATTCTTAATCAAAACCCTGAGCAACCCCTGTTATTATGGAGGCACCCAATTATAATATATATCTCACCTGTTATGGTCATATCTTCCCTCTGGTAGTGCATTTGGTTGAGAATTTATCTTTAGGACATCGTGCTTAAACCTCTCTGTTTCAGGCTTTACTTCTGTCAGCTTGGTCTGTACGTCAGTCTGGATCTCTGTTTTCACCTGTTCACCAACATCAGCCTCTCCATCTGACCCTTCACTACCAGTACTGTCATTTCCATAGTTTGCACCACCTGCTGCAATGTTAAGAGAATCAATATAATGGTACAAATTCTATTTCTGAAATTGGTAAATTGAAATTGCATTCGAAATCCACACCAATCCATGAAATAGCCACACCTAATTTGTATAGTAGGTGCGAAACGGGTTTGTAAAGAAAACATTGTGATATAACAATAGAATTGCCAACACTTTAACCCACTGATACAACCCTCAAACATTTAATAAAACAAGAGGGCCAAGATATATGTATAGGCCAAGCCCTATATCGCTCACCTTGGTACAAGTCCACTTGCCTGGTGGAAGATCACTAGATAATGTTATATACCAAAAAGGTTTTCCTATATACGCCTTTATAAAACAAGTGACACCCCCCTCCCCCCGGGCAAGGTCAATTTTGACCCCTCGGGCATAATTTGAATAAATTTTGAAGAGGTCTACTGGGCAATGCTACATGCCAAATATCTAAGCTCTAGGCCTTGTGGTTTCAGAGAAAAAGATTTTTAAAATGTTTCCTTTATAAGCCTATGCAAAACTAAGTGACCACCCCCGCGGGGTCAATTTTGATCCGGGAGTCATAATTTGAACATTCTTGGTAGAGGTCACTAGCCAATGCTACATGCTATATATCTAAGCTCCAGGCCTTGTGGTTTCAGAGGAGAAGATGTTTTAAGTTTTTCCTATTTGTTGCCATAGCAACCAGAGTTCTGCATGGAATGGAATTCTTTGAACAATTTTGGTAGAGCTTCATGCAAGGAACATTCCTGCATAGTTTTATCAACATTGGCCTAGAGGTTTCAGAGGAGATGTCATCTGAATAGGACAACGGACAATCATCGATCAGAAAAGTAAAAAATAAGAAAGATGTATTTTTTTCGGAAAATGTTTGCAGCTTGTTTCACTGAGTCTGTGAGTTGTAGCTGGGGGAGGTGCATATTTTGGGCGACCTATATGACATTTTGTACCACAGTATACCATCCGATTGACATCTACATAGGTTTCTTCCAACAATCAAGACTGATTATGACTGGAAATCCGGGGACATACATGCATCAAAGGATTGAGTTATTGCCGGGAGATTTTTGAAAAATTGCTGGGTTTTGGGCAACACGCCGTGAGATAATTTTTTAAGCAGGAAATCATGCATTTCTAAGGACGTATTTGACATCTTTTTGCCTATTTGCACAAACAAAACGCCTATTTCAAACATTAGTTTACTATTTCCGTAGTAATGGTTCACAGAAACGCCTAAATCCACATATGATTTTACACACCGATTTTGAAAAGAATGCTAAATATCCGATGACAATTCCAAGGTTTGCATACAACTTTGAGGAAACATGTGTCACTAATCATCACGATCTGCATATACACAGTCATTTGACAGCTGATAAATTTGAAGGCGTCGCCCGTTATGCACTCTCATCCAGTCAGAGTGCAAAAGGTTTCTGATAATTTATTATACATGTACCACAGATGCGTGATCACATAGACAACCGAAAATTGATGTGTGAATTTGTTTTGGCGCTAATACGAAAACATCAAATCTTTTAATTTTGTTAAACTTGGTTAAATGATTTAATTAGCGGCATGTTTGGAGTGTAGTGACTTGTTTGACAGTTGATTATTGGCTAATCACCCCTGTTTGAAAAGATTACAAAACGCTGCTAACTACCCTCCAGGCAATTTACCTAAGATGATAGTGACAATTAACACAAACTTGTGTCAACACCTAATTGACTGTACACAATACTAGTATGTCTTCATTATCGATATCACATGTCAGGGTACTGACCATATATATAGGTTGATATTGTATGAATCTTGTAGTTTCTAGGTCAATCACAATCAGATCTCATTGGTCGCTGTGATTGGCCTACTCTTTGGCAACCAATCGAAAACAACCTTTGGCTATACTGGCTGGAAATTGCAGTCAGGTAAATTTCTCCTATTTTTTGGCTTCAAAATATTGTCTTTTAGGCATGACGGGAGACATGCCGGGGTCTCATCCCAATATTAAGCTAACATACATGCTCTTTGGGACGGACCTTGATAAAATTCTCATCAAATCAAATCGAATCGAATCTTGTAGTTTTTTTTTACAAAATTTTAATTTACCGGCAGTTTTAGTGTTTTCCCAAGCTTCACCAGGGTGCCAGGTTAGGGTCTAAATAACGGGAGAACCCATTGGATATCAGGAGAACGGCATGTATGTCTGGGGATTTGTAAAAACACGAAAGTATACACTTTATACTCCCGAAGTAAACCTGTAGCTTATAATATCTTATAACAAGCTACACAGTTATATTACAAATGAAAATAAAAGTTAAAATAAAAACAGTATGTGTGTATGGAAGGCATGTAGCATAAAGCAATTAGCAAAAGCATTTAGCAATTAGCATGACCCATCGGCCTTCCAAATAGCAAAAAGCATTTAGCAATAAGCACGACCCACCGGCCTTCCATATGTGCGGTATTAGTTCAGGTACAAATGCAGATGATCAGTGAAGATGTCCAGATTTTCATTGGCCTTGAGTATGGCAGATCATTCCAATAACGTATACAGTAGTGCGTGGAAAAAAGGAGTTGAACTTGATGAGGTAATGTGCTGGAGAAGGGTATAAAGTACTTGAGATTTCTTGTTGGTGTCAGATTGTCATAATCATAATCTACTATAACAAGGTTGTTAGCAATTTCATAGAGCATGATAAGTGATGTTTGTTTACGCAGTGTTTGCAGATGGATGTGACACTGCTCTTTGCACTCTTTCAATGTGCAAAAAAAGTTACCCTGTTTTCTTTGTCTTCTTTCTTGCAACTGCTTTTTCTTCTGTTTTGAGCTAAATGGCTTTTTTCGGCATTTAAAACTGTTCAGTGTGAAATGTAGAAAATTTAACAAATTTACAATTTATGTTATGGGCGCAGCCATGTTGCTATGCCGCAGTGAATAACAAAAATATTAAAACTTTAAAATGAAAGAACCTTTACATTCGTGTGAATAAAATAAAATAGAATTGACAAATGACAAATGATTCGTTATATTATCTAAACAAATATTTCCAGAGGGTTTCATCCATCCATCCATCCATCTTCCATCAGTCACTGGTTTGACCCAAATTGCGACATTTAAATTTAGTACGCCAAAACTAACACGGACCTTTTTACTGTAGTACACAATTGTCTGTGATATATATAATCACGGACCTAAAAACATAATGTGTATATAGGTCCGTGATATAATGCTGAAAAAATATTTGGATAAATATTTTCCTACTTCAGTTAAAATAACAAACAGACGAAGAGCATCAAATAGTTTTAAAAAAACAGTTGTGTTGTTTCCACTCTGAAACCTAATGCAATTCAAGGGGATTACAATACAAGGGACTGTTACCTGATACCTATGCCATTTGCTCTGGTGATTCGATTATACGTATATCTGGGTTGCTGGAGTGCCCTGCAAGATGGCTGCCCGATTCCAAGAGAGCGACCCCACAATCCTCTGCGACACTGGATGACGTCACCACACAGACCCCTAAATTCTTGCGGTAACAGACTGCCAAAGGGCCAAATCACTACAGTTGTTATGACCAAGGCCTTTCAAATAGTATGGTCTAGAAACGCCCTCTATAAACGTATTATCGTACAGATAATCTTGTCTCGGTTTTTCAGTACGATAAGACGTTTATAGATGGCGTTTGTAGACCATACTATTTAAAAAAACAAAAATAATATCAAACAGGGAATGCCACATACCAAAAACGCAGCCTCCCCAAAACGAGCCCCAAACCTTGTTCTGACCCAACCAAAAGATTCAAGATTTGCCTGAGGGTAAAAACAAAAATAATATCAAACAGGGAATGCCACGTACCAAAAACGCAGCCTCCCCAAAACGAACCCCACAGCACCCAGAAGTGCACACCACCAACACACACACACACACACACACGCACACACACACGACACACACACACAATCATACACACACACATATACACTACCAACATACACTAGCATACAAAGCAAACACACGAGGACAAAACGAACAATTAAAGGAACACAGTGGGGCGCCGCCTTGGAACGGTCAGTGGCAAAAACACCACTGGGGAGCTTAAACCGGTTTATGGTGCGCACCCAACCTCACTCTTACCCCCACCATGTTCCAAAGTCACAGGACAGTGTAAATAAAAGTAATCCCTGCTAGGTGAATCTCTAACACACGCAATGGAAACAAAAGGCATGGTATGTAAAACACAAAAATGCTCGTGTATAAATACATAAAAAGCAAACCTTGAGAACCAAAAAACGTATGTACTCAATGCCTTTGCAGAAGGCAGAGTACCAAGAGAAACACCCTTAAGGGCCCGACGAAACAGGCCAGAGGACAGAAATCAAAACAGTTTCGTCCCAGTGGGATTTAAAAACTGCCCATCACAGAGTCCTCCCCCTCTTCCGTCAGACACAATCAAAGAGGGAAGCATAGCGTCCAACTGTAAACGGGTTGAACACCAAACATGCGGTGTGTCTCAAAACAGTTGGGTCGTAACCTCTTTTAACAAAACGTTTTATAATTTTAGCAAATACAGTTGGAAAATTGCCATGACCCAAAATCTTACGAAGTTTGTAAACCACATCCCCATAAAAATCGGGTTTTGAAATACCTTCTCGCAGAAGAGTCTTTAGATTACTATTGAATTTCAAAACCAAATCAGAATTACGATAGTAAAATTTAGCAAAATATTTACGCAATTTGTAATAACGGTAGCCCTGTTGAAGAAGTTTATTTGTAATATATTGATTACGTTCATTGAAATCCTCAACATAACTACACGCTCTGGCAAACCGAATTAACTGAGAAATGTATACCCCATAAGATGTAGCATGAGGTACATCCCCATCCAAATGGGGGAAATTTACAATACTAAAATTAAAATCATCCCTCTTGTCATAAATTTTGGTATGTATAATATTGTTATAAATAGAGAGATGTAAATCTAAAAATGAAGCACCAGTATCCAAATTGTTAGTTTTAATTAACTGGAGTTCCCGGGGATAAATAGTGTCCACCAATTGACCAAAAAACGGGTTATCCATATTAAGAATATCATCCAGATAGCGTGATGTATTATTAAAAGCAGTGATAATGTCTGCCCGAGTGTCTGGAGAAAGACTCAACATAAAGTCTCTTTCATAACAATACAAAAACAAATCTGCGACAAGGGGTGCACAATTTGTTCCCATGGGAATACCGATTACTTGTCTGAAAACTGCATTCCCAAACCTTATATAAATGTTGTTCAATAAAAAGGAAAGGGCTTTACAAACTTCGTCACAGGTCCACATAGTATAATGTTTAACAATACAGCTAGTAAAAAAAGCTTTATCGAAATTGCAGGCGAGAAATGTAACATTCTCCCTGGCAAAAGTCTTTTGAATTAGGGCAGTTAGCTTGTCATTTATCAAATTATGTGGTAAAGTGGTATACAGTGTAGAAAAATCGTATGTACTGACTGAAGTTACTTTGTAATTATTAACTTTAAACTTATCCAGGATTTCGCCAGAATTTTTGATCGACCAAAATAAATGTTTACCAGAGTTTTCGTATACTTTATCACAATAACTTTTCACGTGGGCTTTTATAGCAGTTAGGCAAGATGTTAATAGTTTTGAAATATTTGTAGTGGTACAAGAGCTTGAATTAGCGATGAAACGAGCTTTATATGGTTGTTTATGTAATTTAGGAATCCAGTACATAGTAGGAAGTTTAATATGTTGATCATCTATACGAACTTTCAAATTAGAAACTTCACTGATGTGATCAGTGACCACATTTTGTTCAACGGAAGGACTCAATATATAAGCTTTAGTGCTATTTAGTTCGTTTTGTAAAACATTAATATAATGTAAGTTTGTTAGTTTATACTAATTTATTTTTTGGTCGATTGTGAAACAAGTTATACAACTTATATTAATCACTCTCGACACCTAATTCCTGATGGTATCCATCGCCATGAGAGTATGAGAGAAGAGTTTGTTTGTAATTGTGCGTATTAGGTCCACCAACCTCGTTCGAGGTACAATCGGTACGACCCGTATGAGAGAAGAGAAGCAAGTTTTTCCCTTTTAATGCTGAGCGAGCAAAGGAGCTACTGGTTCCATGTTTTACGTCTTTGGTATGACGCGGCCAGGAAGCGAACCCACGACCTCCCGCTCTCGAAGTGGACGCTCTACCACTAGGCTATCTAGGCGGTTTGTTTACTTGTACCTTTTCTGAGACCTCAACATCATTATCTAAGTTAAAATTATTACACAATTAAATTGAGGCGGAATAATTGCCGTGCCACAGTAGCTAATCTAAACTATTTCTAAAAATGTTCTGATTATGACAATAATTTAACAAAATGGTAGTTGGTTATTTTTGGCGTTTGAATACCAGAGTTAAATTTTGCATTTTCCTTCTATCTGCTAACTTAACCCATCCAATCTCCTTGAGTAGATTGTGTATAGATTTGTGAAAAACGGTGCCGACAAGTACAGTTCCATAACGTATTTTCTCAAGTCATGGAATGCATAGCTGAAACTTTTGGGTTAAGTTATCATGAATGTTTTCAAAGATTATATTGATTATTATGATTTGGAGGTTTTTTAGTTGGCATCAGTTATAGAGTATGTCCCTTTAGGGACCTAACTCGCAACTGCAAAGTGCTTATGAGGCAACATAAAAGACTTCTGTTCCACTTCTTCTGCGTCTGCCTTTATACGTCCACAATCAACATATTGATTATTCTTGCGTTTTTGGAGGTATGCGCAGAGAAAAGAAAGAATAATAGTTAAAAGCTAGAACTATATACAGTGGATAGTTAAAAAAACGAGATTTTCTTACATAGATCAAAGGGCAAAGTGTTTGGACACCTGGAGCTTGAAAGTATCTAGGGTCCCCACTGACACTATATCTGGTGGAAGTAGGTTCCACTCCCTGATGGTTTTTCGAAAGTATGATTCCTTGCAATAGTATTGCAGCGTGGAATTTGATATGAGTGTTCATGCATTCCTCTTGTAAAGCGTTTAGGTGGAATAAGACGTTCTTGCATATCGGATCGGCATTTCCGGTGATTTTGCCCATGCCGGAAAACCCGGTCTGGCACCCTTCCTATGCCAGACGACTTGCGTGAATTACTTATAACGTAACGTTATAAACATTGTGGCGTCAATTTCCCAAACACAACGTCGGAAAATCGTTTGTTTTTCATGATAATTCATCATACATGTACTCCAGAAAATCAGTACTGAGCAATAATTACAGCTTGTAAGTGGTACTAAAATAATGCGATTCTGAAACGTCCAGGCATGTAAAAACTGCTATGCTCTCTGCCCCTTTTTTAAGAGCACCCTGCCCTTTTTGGCAGTATAGAATAATCCGTAATATGGTTATAGTAACTTAAATCATAATGAGAAACATGTGTTAAGTTTTTCTTGTTTTTGCAGGTGAAATAATGTCTTTATATCTTTTCATAAGGTGTTCATATTGGATGACCTTGATCTTGAAAAAATCTTATTTCTATCACAGTGGGAGTAAAGATTTTATAATTTTAGCAAGAACAAAGGTTTTGAGAAATGATAGTACTAGTGCACAAACTCTACAAATTTTGTCAAGACCGGGGAGTAACATTGACTGAATTGTACTCTATTGTGGGACTTGCTGAAAGGGCAGTACAAGGGAGCCTCTCATCAGATACACTGATCATATGGACTTTTGTTTTGCTGGAATCACACCCATGCAGTCTGGTTATAATCTGCTCTCTTTGCTATTTAGTTAGTAAATTTTCAGTGGGAACCCCTCAGAACATTGAGTGGTACAGTCCAATCTAAAAAATGGACAAGTCTATTTCTAATTTAGTAAGAGTCAGGATTAAAACTTTCAGTTCTGTTTTTCAGGTACAGCCAGAATGAGCTGCGATCTCAGTTACTGTTGGTTATTGACAAGATGGGAGATGCTTCCTCAAAGGTATTGAATATATTGACTTTGTGGTACAGAGCATAAATACATTGTTTTCATTGATCTGTTTGTATAACATTGTACTGAAAACTTCATTAAAATTTCATTATGTTTGTATGGTCAGTAAACACATTGCTCTTGTATATAACTTACTTTACTCATGAAGCTTTGAATATTAAATGGTTAATACCAACTCTTATTTAGATAGTTCAATTTGATTTCAAATATTTGAAAAATAAAAAAAAGTGGACAGTGTAGAAAAAAAAAATATCAAACAGGGAAAGCCACGTACCAAAAACGCAGCCTCCCCAAAACGAGTCCCACAGCACCCAGAAGTGCACACACACACACACGCACGCACGCACACACGCACGCACACACACACACAGTGTAGGCCCTATTAAATATTTGGCCCTGATATATAAAAATATTAAGACAATGACAGTACAGTCTTAAGATGTATTCAGGATTGTTTCTGAAAAAGCTTATTTTAAGAGAAAATGGGCATAAGGGAAAAAAACTTTCTGATGTTTAAACCTGCAGGATTTAGGGCATGACTTTCAAGGTTTTTTTTTAAGGAAGTCAAAGACCACTATGAATGGCCCCTATACAAGGGAACAAAAATAAACTCAGTATTTAACCCTTACCTTGCTGATGGCAATGATGCTGTTATTGTGACCAGTGCAGATCATGATCAGTGTGTACATCTGTGTCAGTCTGATCACAATCTGTGCTGTTTGCTGGTCACTTAAGTAAATATTCAGTGAACACCCCTATATTTTTAGGAGTTTAACGTCCATTTCAACCACATTTTATTTAGTTTTACAGACGGGCAGTTTACCTAACCAGTGTTTCTTGGAAAGGCCAATACTACATCTCCATCCTCTGTAAGAAACTGGCTACTTTCTCACATAAAGAGAAATTGATGTTAGCGGGGCTCAAACCCATGACCTGAACACTCCTATAAACAGTGAATGATAATGTCTAGCTGAATACTGTCTAGCTGAAAGATAAACAAGTACAGTTTTCGAAATGTTGTGACGTAATGGTTTAAATGTGTTTATCTTTCAGGCTCAGGGATTGTATACTACAATAACGACTGGTCGCAAACTGCAGCTGTCAGATCATTTCCTGTATGTAATGAAAGATGCCTCTGGAAATGGGTAAGTTGTTGCAAAGACACACTGACATGGTTGAAAATGTTGTCGCAGGAATTACAAGTTGTTAAACTACCGTAAGGCAGTTATATTGAACATTGTGAGAGTAAAATGTTTACAAATATGATAGTTGAAATAATTTCTCAAAATTTATAGAAATAAAAACAGGCATACAAATGACATATTTACACATAAGATTCCCTGTTAATAGCTATAAATAATCAATACAACACATACAAATCTAGCTTCATTATTTACATTGCTTTAGTGTAGTGATTTTCATTTAATTAATGTCTTGCATTGTTGTCATTTTTTCTTGAGATATATTTAATGATCTAGACATGTTTACTATATACCCCCATTTAAACGCCCCTGGGGTGGTTACATTTTTGACTCAGGGAGTGATTATTCCAGGAAATGCAAACTAAAAGCTGTTCAATGAAAGAAAGTGTTGTGTTTTCTATTATTCACTGGATAAATCAATATTGATATGGTTTACTGTGTTCATATGCCTGTCTCAAGACCTGGTAGGTACAAGAAAACAAGCTCCATGCATTCCATACCGTTTTATCAAAATTTCAAATCTCCAAGAGTCCCTGTAAAAATGAAACTTGCATTCCCGGCTTATTCTAGAGACATGCTTTCGGACTACGTAGCCATTACATCACTACTGCAAGGTCAATGTCACTGGTTTCACTTTCATCAAATCACTAAATCTCAATACTTGACCATGAAAATGCATATATAGCATGTGTTAATATTATCAACCAAGACCATGCACTTAGATCTGCATTTTACCTCTAATTTGTAAGTTTAACCCTGGCCAATTCGTCACTAACAGCCTGAAACCGTATACTGCCTCCTAAGTTTCAAAGTATTATAGGCTCTAAGATTAAAGGCGCTCAATCACATTTAAGAAGCATTTTATGACAATTTTTACTTTTTGTATATTCTGTTAGAGATTTATTTAATGAACAAAAAGACCCATTACATAGTGTTAGATCCCTATCAGAAATTTACATTACAATCACTTTTATAAAATTTTGTTATAACTCCCCTTTAATATGAAAGTGTTCAAACCGTTGAGTATTTCTTTTTTATTTCAATATAATTTCTACTATTTACATTTGAATTGGATAGATATACAAATATTTTAACATTCTGAACCAAAACACAAATATAATATTATAGGTCTTATGTTTATATATTTCCTTAAGCAAAGTATGTGTATCAAATTTTTACTTATGATAAAATAACTCTATTTTCGTTGGGCAACCAGGATAGGGAAATCAAATTTTAAAAATGCCTCCAGTGAAAATCTTCCTTGAATTAAGCGCTAAGTGAACATAAATGGGTGTAAATGATCAGCTGTAAAAGTTTCAAACAAATCTGTTACATGGCCAAAATCTGATTATCCACCTTTAAGCCTGGGTTTAGCATTAAGCTTTTCAAAGGATTTCTGAAAGTAAATTAAAGTGTAAGGCTAATAGACTACTTACAAGGGTTGCTATCTCCCCTTACCAACACAAAATGGGATGCAATCATACTGTGGGGCACAGACTGCCGATGTTGTGCGCTTGTAAAAAATCAACAAAAATATGACTTTGAATTCTGTAAATTTTCTTCTAGTTTTTTTTTAATGAAATATTTTCAAAAATCCGCTGAAACTTTTAGGTTAAGTTATAATATATGTTATGATTTTTGATAGGATATTGTTGTTGTAGGAGTTAAACGTCCACTTAAAAAGTACATAATTATATTTGGTTTGTTTAACGGATATTGTGCATCGATGCTAAAATCTCGCATGAATTCTCGAAGTCTGCGACCAAAAGGTTGAACTTGTATAGGAAAATACGAGAGTTGCCATTCCATGTGTACATGTATATAGGTCTATATCTATACACTATATACGCTATATCTTTATACTGGAATTTCAAAAGCATTTGCAACGCTTTATCATTTGGTAGCGTACTATTTCAAATCTACAGATATAATTGACTGGAATGTATACTGGAACCTTTTTATTAGCTCACCTGGCTACGCCAGGGTGAGCTTTTCTGATCGATGATTGTCCGTCGTCCGTCGTCCGTCGTCCGTCAACATTTTGATTCAAATGACATCTCCTCTGAAACCTCTAGGCCAATGTTGATAAAACTATGCAGGAATGTTCCTTGCATGAAGCTCTACCAAAATTGTTCAAAGAATTCCATTCCATGCAGAACTCTGGTTGCTATGGCAACAAATAGGAAAAACTTTAAAAATCTTCTTCTCTGAAACCACAAGGCCTAGAGCTAAGATATTTGGCATGTAGCATTGTCTAGTGGACCTCTACCAAGATTGTTCAAATTATGACCCCCGGATCAAAATTGAGCCCGCGCGGGTGGGCACTTAGTTTTTGCATAGGAATATATAGGAAAAAATTTTAAAATCTTCTTCTCTGAAACCACAAAGCCTAGAGCTAAGATATTTGGCATGTAGCATTGTCTAGTGGACCTATACCAAGATTGTTCAAATTATGACCCCCGGGTCAAAATTGACCCCGTGGGGGTGGTCACTTAGTTTTGCATAGGAATATATAGGAAAAACTTTTAAAATCTTCTTCTTTGAAACCACAAGGCCTAGAGCTTAGATATTTGGCATTTAGCATTGTCTAGTAGACCTCTTCAAAGTTTGTTCAAATAATGCCCCTGGGGTCAAAATTGACCTTCCCGGGGGGATCATTTGTTTTACAAAGGTGTAAATAGTAAAACTTATTTGGTATATAACATTATTTAGTGATGATGTCTCATAAACAAAGCTGGTGATATACAGTTTAAAAGCACTGTATTTGACTTCATCAAAAAGTATGTTTTTGAAAAAAATAAAACAAAAGCGACATTGTGTTATCAATGAACTACAGCTCTGTGATTACAATAAACGGATAATAACCAAAAGCAAGAACTGCTAGCGAAGTATTGACACAAATGATCACTCATTGTCTGTAAGAACCCCCCCCCCCCCCCACACACACACACACCAAATTTTGCAGAGGACTCCTTGTTGTCGGCACTTTCAGTGCTTTGATTATTATCATTAGGGAGATTAGGATTTCAATATCGACACTACTTGTAGAGCACATCTAGTAAATAAAACTCTACAGTGTCCCTCGGGTAGAGAAAAAACGTCTTACATGGACCGGCATGTAAGATCCTTATATTCTTGCACAGTCAACATAAATATATCTTGATTGAAGCTCATATCTGTCATTTTATGGCTCCGAAGGCGGGCGTATTAAAATCGCACTGTCCTAACGTTCGTCAGTCCTAGCGTTCTCGTAAATTCTTGTTCGGGTTGAAAGTCTGCCATTCATGAAGAGATTTTCAAATAACTTGGCATAAATGTTCACCATAATGAGACAATGTGCCATGCGCAAGATCCAGACCCCTAGCTCCAAGGTCAAGGTCACACTTAAAGGGTCAGATGTTAACAGGGAATGTTTCGTGTCCGGTCCATAACTGCCATCGATGAAGGGATTTTAAAATATTGCTTAGCACAAAATTCCCTATATTGAGTGAATTGTCATGCGCAAGACCCAGACCCTAAGTTCAAAGGTCAAGGTCACATCAATGAAGGGATTTTTAAATAACTTGTCATAAATGTTTACAATAATTACGCAATGTGTCCATTAGCTCTAAGGTCAATGTCACACTTAGAGGTTAAAGGTTAATATGGTATGTTTCTTGTCAAGTGCATAACTGATAACACAATCAACATATCTACATTATCTGCATGATTTGGATAAATCTTTACATACGTCGGAGGTCTTAGAACGATCAAGTGCAAGGTAGGAAACTTAATATTTATATAACAATAAATGGTCGCACTAACTCGCTTAAACAACTCTTGTTTTATTGAATTATGGACAAAGACATAAACATCTTTACAAAGTAGTTCTCGAATATTGTTATTGAATTAAGTTTCACGGACTCACGGCAGTTTGGGTGTGTTAAAAACAGCGTAAGATCAGCAGTCAGGTAAATCACAGAGAAAATGGTCAGAAAACACACATAAAACACCCGTTTAGTGTTAAAGGTACATGTATATATAAGTAAAATGGATTTTTGTCATATTTGAAAAGTAACAAAGTCTTTTTTGACTGATCCTGTCTATCAGTTTTGTTTGGGTATCCACTAATAAAAGAAAAGGTTGAGCATAACTTCATTTTCTTTTAATGTTAGCATTTTTCATGTTTTAAGGACATTTCTTTACCATAATTTGATAGCCCGCTTTATTTATTTTCCAATGTTTATCAGTTTATATATCTACTTATCCAAATCGCCACAACTAGCTCAATCCAGCACTATCTTTGGGGTGGGTTGCTGTTTAAATTAGCGGACAACCAAAAGAAAAGTGTGCAGACTTATTCATTTAATGTCAATAATCCATCCTGAAGTAAATATCAGTATCATGGCAAGAATGGTAATAGTACTCATGATGATGATGATGAGGATGGTGATTATAATAACAATAATCCTGGAAAATGTATAAATTCCAGAAATAATACAAAAATGCACAAAATATGCGAACGACTTAAAACATCAAACTAGACATTTTGAATATGACTCGAAAGTGACCAGTGCAGTGATTGGTTATAAAATATCACGTGCATAATCAGTATAGGTATAGGTATAGGATTTTAATGGACATGATCAAAGTTACTTCCCTTAGACTAATAATATATATGGAAGACCAGAACTGTCATACTTTCGGCATTGGAAAAGTAAAAACAACGAAGTACTTTTACAATTGGAAACATAACTTTAATTCACTCTATGACATTCTCCCTCTGCTCAGAGAATGTCGTCCTCGGCATTAAATAAACAACAACATAAATTAATGATCAAATTAATTTGTTTTTCAAAACAAATACAAATTACCAGTATGTCGCTCCTGTGCAAAAATCTAAAAACGACCGAAGTATTTTGCACGAAATATATATATATTTAAACACGAAAACTGATGTGAATGTTGCGAATAATTACATGTGTGTTTATGTAATTTAGTGGCTTGAATGGTGTAGTGTATGTATGATATTAAACGATTTTCTAACCGCCTTTATACGCTACACGTTATCCATATTCAATTCACAAATATCCACCACAGCATAAAATACAACCATCCAATGTTCATTCACAATTTATATTCCATGAATAAAACGTTTTATGAAGTTCCTCTATATCGTTCAGTCCTTCACTCAGTTTAAACTTTAAAACAGCAATTCAAGTTTTCGTGCAGGAAATATCGTCTGTTTTATCTACATTAAGTATTATCACAGGTAAGTATGATTTCACAAATTCTAACAGTAAAATAACGTAACGTCCAAGAAGAAAAGGTAAGTATATACACGCATCTTGTATTCATGTTCTGCTCACGGAAGTTCAGGTAAGTACTAATTTTTGTCCTTTCAGATCGTTCCGACGTAAATTCAACGTAAAAGTTCAGGTAAGTATTCATTTCTTTTCTTTCAGGTACCAAATTCTCAGGTAAGTAAATATATAAAGCAAGAGTAAAAATCTGTAGCGGTGACAAACTGTCATCTTCATTGTTAGAAGACTGATTCACTCCGATTCCTCTTCGGAGTCTTCTGACTCATTCAAACTGGTCTGATCGCTTTTCATTGAGGTCTCCTTATCTGGCTCAACAGTGACATTTTCGTACGCCTTGTGTTTCATGCCAAGAGGCAGCAGATGATTCCTATGAAGTACACGTGTTTTCTTGGCGTTCCTGCAATCCTTTATAATTTCATACACAGGAAGATCTTCATTGGGCTGTGATATAACAATATATGGCGTGTCTTCCCACTTGTCTGCCAACTTATGTTTGCCTCGAATGTTGACGTTTCTAGCGAGGACAAGGTCTCCAGGTGTCAGCTGACTGGCCTTAGCTTTGATATCATACATCTCTTTGTTCTTTGCTGCCGCTAGCTTCGACGCTTCTTCAGCTTTCTTGTAAGCAGTTGCCAATTTCGACTTTAGTTTTCGGATGTATTCATGTTGAGTCTGATTATCAGTAGCTTGGTTTGGAAGGCCTAAAAATGAGTCGATTGCCAATTTCGGATGTCGCCCAAACATAAGGAAATAGGGTGAGAAGCCTGTACTTGGATGAAGTGTAACATTGTAGGCGTGAACTAGTGGTCCAACATGTGATTTCCATTCACTTTTCATGTTGTTCTCTAGCGTTCCAAGCATCTTCAGAAGTGTAGAATTGAACCGCTCGACCGGATTACCCATGGGATGATATGGCGTTGTATGTGATTTGGCCAGTTGACACAGTTCTCTTATTAAGTGGGATTCAAAATTAGCCCCCTGATCACTATGGATCCGTGACGGAAATCCATAGTGTACAATAAACTGGCCAAAGAGAACACGCGCTGTCGTCCTTGCCGTCTGGTTCTTCGTAGGATTTGCCTGTGAGTACCTCGTGAAATGATCAGTGGCAACAAGGATATGTTCATGGCCGCCTTTGGACTTCTCCAAACTTAAGAAATCTATACAGAGGATTTCCATTGGCACAGAGGATCTGAAGTTAACCAGAGGTGCAGTAGAAGGAAATGTCTTCCGCTTTGTGCAGCGATCACACGGGCGAACTCTTTCCTCAATCCATGAATCCATTCCAGGCCAATAAAACCGTTGTTTGAAGAGGGATGTTGTCCGGTCTCTACCTTGATGTCCAAGATCATCATGAAGTGCCAAGAATATCTCTTCCCGAAGGTGCGTTGGTTAAACTAACTGAAGATACTCTTGGTCGTTCAACTGACCTCGACGGTAGACCACTCCGTTTCGCAATTCCAAATGACTCCATTCCCGAAGATACTTTCTTACTGTCGGATCATTAGTGTAGGCTTGCTGAGCAGTTGGCTTTACACCATCCTTCAAGTAGGTTGCAATCTGTGAAATGGTAGCATCGTCCTGTTGACTTTTGCGCCAGTCTTTGGAATTAAGTGACAGTGAATCCACAACGTCGTCTGGAACAACATCTTCTGTTGGTTCGACTGCGTGAAGGTTGTCAGGAGAAACCATACTGTATATGATTGGAGACTGTGCGATGTCTGCAGTTGCTGAAAGTGTTAACGCAGCAATGACGTCTTTGGTGATGGTATTGTCACATGCATTCAGGATCTGTTCGTGCATTCTGGAAAGGCCGTCAGCGTCTGCGTTTTCTTTGCCACTTCTGTATTTAATGTTGAAGTCATAATTTGACAATGCTGCCAACCATCGGTGTCTTGTAGCGTCAAGTCTCGCAGTTGTCTTCACGAACGTAAGTGGGTTGTTGTCTGTGAGAACTTCAAATTTACAACCATAGAGGTAGTCATTGAATTTCTTCGTGACCGCCCACTTGAGCGCCAAGAATTCAAGCTTATGCGCTGGATAGTGCTTTTCTGCTGGCTTAAGACTTCGACTTGCGTACGCAACTACCCTGTCAAGTCCACCTTGATTCTGGTAAAGGATAGCTCCCAATCCAGTGCAGGAAGCGTCCGTGTGAAGCTTGAATGGTAACTGGTAGTTAGCGTAAGCTAGAATTGGAGGATGTGTAAGCATGTCAATAAGTTTGTCCATTTCCTGTTGTTGTTCATGACCCCATATAAAAAGTGCTCTTTGCTTAGATGGTTTCTGACCTTTCTTCTTTGAATGTCCAATTAGCAGATCGTTTAATGGTCTTACGATAGAAGCATAGGCTTTGATGAAGCGCCTGTAGTAACCAGTGAATCCCAGAAATTGTCGGACATCTTTTGTAGATTTAGCGACTGGCCATGATTTGACGGCGGAAATCTTCTCAGGATCTGCTTGGATTCCTTCTTCCGATACAACGTGACCTAAATATGTGGTTTTGGATTGAAAGAATTCACATTTCGATGGTTTTAACTTCAGATGGTTTTCACTGAGTTTTGCGAATACGGCTTCTAGACGTTGAAGGTGTTCTTCGAAAGTTGCGGAAAAGATGACTATATCGTCAAGACATATGAGACAATATCGAAGATTAAGGTCTCCCATGTATCTTTCCATCAGTCTCTGGAACGTCGCAGGCGCATTTGTCAGACCAAATGGCATCCTGTTACACTCGTAGAAGCCGAGAGGTCCAACTTGGAAGGCAGTAAATTGTCTATGTTCTTCCTTTACGGGAACTTGCCAATATCCCGCTTTTAAATCCAATTTCGAAAAGTATTTTGATCCTGATAAAAGATGTAGAGTGTTTTCTATTCGTGGAATGGCATAAACGTCTTTAATTGTACTGTTGTTAAGGGTCCGAAAGTCTATGCAAAATCTAATTGTACCATCCTTTTTTCGCACTATAACAACGTTTAATGAAAATGGACTGTTGGATTGTCTTATGGCATCGCATTCAAGCATTTCTTTAAGATTTTCTTTAATCTCCTGTATCATTCCAGGTGCGATGTTTCTGTAAGGTTGTTTGAAAGGTGTGTAGTCTGTTAGATGTATCTCGTGTTCTAAAAGGTCTGTTTGTCCTAAATCAGTTGGTCCAGTAGAAAATATGTGTTCCCATTTCGAAAACATGTTGTTTACTTCTGTCTTCTGTTCCTCTGTCAAACCTGTGTTATCTAGTTCAATATTCGTAGCTGTGTCTTTTGTTGTAGTTTCAGTACTTTCAGCATTCTGTTCATTCATTGTTGCAGTTTTTCCAGTGAAATCTTCTTCAAATATTGGAGCTTGTCTCAAAACTTTTACTTCCTGAAGTTGACATAAATTTGACTTTGGTGGTAAGGAAATTGCTTTTGCCGATAAATTGAAATTCGCACAGGGATTCTTGCACTGTTGCCTGGTTTATTGAGGGTAACAACTCTTGGACAAACATTTACTCGATTAGAACAATGCTTATCTTTACAAGGCTCAGTAACTGCACTTTCTATAGATGAAGATTTTCTCACAAACCCAGTAACTGTTCTTACTTCAAATGGTTTTAAATTAATTCTTTGTGTTGACTTTACTATCCCGACAGAGTCACTAACTAAACTTTTGAATGCCATATCCCATTCTTCTGGTAACTTTTCATCAGATGTTTCACAACGGCAAAGTCGAATAAAGTTTGTTCCAATTATGATAGGAATGTCAGAATTACAATCAGTGTTTGGCATCACTAGAATCGGAAGGTCAAAAGAAGTGTCCTTCAGAAATGGAACTGATAATCTGGCTTCAATATAACCAAGATACGGAACATTCTGACCATTTGCAGCGCTGATTTTCAAATTGAATTCTTTTAAGGGATGTAGAATTGGTTTATGCCTTTTATGCCTTTTGTTTCCATTGCGTGTGTTAGAGATTCACCTAGCAGGGATTACTTTTATTTACACTGTCCTGTGACTTTGGAACATGGTGGGGGTAAGAGTGAGGTTGGGTGCGCACCATAAACCGGTTTAAGCTCCCCAGTGGTGTTTTTGCCACTGACCGTTCCAAGGCGGTGCCCCACTGTGTTCCTTTAATTGTTCGTTTTGTCCTCGTGTGTTTGCTTTGTATGCTAGTGTGTGTTGGTAGTGTATATGTGTGTGTGTACATGATTGTGTGTGTGTGTTGTGTGTGTGTGCGTGTGTGTGTGTGTGTGTGTGTGTGTGTGTGTGTGTGTGTGTGTGTGTGTGTGTGTGTGTGTGTGTGTTGGTGGTGTGCACTTCTGGGTGCTGTGGGGTTCGTTTTGGGGAGGCTGCGTTTTTGGTACGTGGCATTCCCTGTTTGATATTATTTTTGTTTTTATGGTCTAACGAATTGTAAAAATCCAAATTTACAGTGGTAACCATAGAACCGGTATCAATAAGGCATTTGGTAGATTTTCCTTCCAAAATAACATCACTGGTGTTATTTTCGCCAACAATTCTATTAAACAAGTTTTGTGGTTTAGGGCTTTTCTTTGTATTGTCTCTAATCTGCCCCTTGACAGAGACTCCTAATGGTTTAAATGCTTGTTTTGAGTGTTTGTTCTACTTGTTGTATCTGTCTTGTGTTCTTGATGTACTTGTTTGTTGTCTTGCTTCATTGCTTCTCCCTTTACTTTTTCTTCAGATTTCTCCGATACTTTGTCCTCTTCTGTAGTCTTTCTTTCATAATCTTTATTTCCCAATCTATTTTCTGTGTCTCTGTACCTGTCACTTCGATCATCACTTTGTCTTTTTCTGTCGCTGTAATTTCTTTCTCTGTCATAACCATATCTGTCATCAGATCTAGTGTTTCCTTTGTCTTTTCTGTATCCTCTATCTAAGTATCTGTTTTGTCTAGGATATCTTTCAACATCTCTTCTTTCTCTATCATCATATCTTGAACCATATCTGTTATAATTTTTGTCTTGTCTGTCTCTATCATTTCTATCTAAATAACCTCCTCTATAGCCTCTTCTATCTCTATAAGCGTAATCTCTATATCTAGACCTGTAGTTTCCTCTATCAAATATGTCTCTTTCCTTTCTATCCCATCGACTTCTTCTAGACTCTAAATCAGTATATCTGTTTCTATCTTTACTTGGACTATTCTCCTCTCTACTCTTGTCTTTAACTCGTAGAAGCTCCTTTTCTAGCCTTTCCATTCTTTCCAAAACTGTTTTCATCACAATATCTCTATCATCTTCGCCTTTGTGTTGGTGAAGAGATATTCTATCTTCCAATGCACTTTCTGGCTGTCTTGCAGTCATCATCTCATTCACTTCTACTCGCACTTTTCTTCTAAGCTCTTCAAATGATTTTGAAGTTGCAAAGCAAAGCCGTGTTGCATTCTTCAGGTCTTCATTGTAGAGATGTCTCCAGAACCTCACTTTAAGCATTTCTTCTCTTTGCTCTTCTTTGATATGACCTTTTTCTTTCGCTCTTTGTAAGATAATTTCTAACCTCAAGCCCCATTCTGACACGTTCTCCTCCTTTCCTTGTTTAGACATGTAAAATTCTGATAAGACCGATTCACCCGACCTGATGTTTCCATATATACTTTCTAACTTGTCTATTATTTGCTCAGAAGTTGCTTCTGGATTTACTGTTAATAAAATTTTCCTTGTGTGTCCGCATAATGAATTTCTAATTGCTTGACGTAAAATATTTTCTTCATATAATCCAGATTTAAGAATGATCTCGACTTCTATTTTCCACTCCTCGAATGTAATTTCAGTAAGTGATGGAATGTTTGGCTTGTGTAATTTTCCTTTCCAGCTATCGGATTGTCTATCTTTGTCTAACTTCTTCGTAAATTCTCTTGCTTTTTCTACAGGTTTATCCGTATGGACACTGTTCTTGCTCTCTCTGTTTGCCTCTTTATCTTTTATCCGTCTTTTCAAAAGCATTTTTTCTTCCTTCAGCTTTTCAAGTTTTTTCTTTTCTAATTGTCGTCTCTCATTTTGCTTTTTGGCTTCTTTTTGTCGATGCTTCAGTTTATATTTTTCTTCAGCTTGTATTTGCCTGAGTATCTTGTTCTCTTCAATAGCATCAGTTATTCTTTTTTCTCTTACCTTTAACTGTTCGATTTTCTCTTTCAGCTTTTTTTCTTCGGTTCTATACTTCGACTCTTTGTCACTATCTTTCCTTCTAGTTTCTTTCACTATTTCAGTATTTCTTATATCATCTATACTTGATCTTAGCTCAGCATTTTCACCTTGGTATTGCTCATATTTATCATCAAGCCATCTCATTTCATCTTCATATTTCATCTCGTGTGCATCATCATTCTCTATTTCTGTGCTATTGTATTTTGGCTTATTCAAGTAGTCCCTATCATAGGTTTCATCCACTGTTTCATATGAATCTTCTGAATTTCCACTGTCAGAAGTGTCTGTACTCATATCTCTATCTTTGAGCGTTTCCTTTCTATGTGAATTCTCAATCCTTCTCTGTGATACTTTCAATGCATCTGTGTCTGAATCAGTACTACTCAAACTAGTATCATTTATCGGTCTCTCTTTATGTAAGGAAGTCTTTCTGTTCATTGTTGTATTATCTCTACGTACTCTCGAGTTACTTTCATTTCTTTTCGTTTTCACTTTCAAACTTCTTTCACTTCTTTCTTCATCACTATGACTTACAACTTGATCTAATTCCTGTTTCGAATTATCCATGTATTCTTCTCCTGTTTCACTAGAACTACTACTGATATTTTCTGATTCATGTTTTCTTTCATTCTCTATTTCTTCTCTATTTGGTATATTTTCATCAATTTCAGTCGTTATATGTTTCCTTTCTCTGTTTGCGCCTTTCATGTAACACTCTTTCTCTCTGCTTTTGTAGTTCACGCTGTTCTTTCTCCTTTAACTCTTGTCTATGTTTACGTTTCTCTTCCTTTTCATGTTTTCTTATTTCATTTTCCCTTCGAAATCTTTCTTCTTCTTTCCTTTTATCTCTTTCAATCTTTCTCAATGCTCTGTCAGACAAATATGTCGCCATTATTTCACTAATCAATTCAAATACACGTTTCAGAATTAGTAATGTACGTCTGTACCACTTTCTAACTCACTTTATTATTTCAAAGTGTCTCTTTTCACTATTATCTGTATATCTGTCTTGTTTATTATATATATTCAAGAGTCTTTGTTTCTCTTATTTCATAATATATTACGCAGAATTATCAGAAGTTTACATTCACATTCACCTTCGTTTATTCAGGAGTGCAATTTAAAATATTCACATACATTCACAACTATTTCAAATGCACTATTCAAAACACATAATACTCCACCGGCGTTCCATACATTTCCGTAAAATATAGTATACCTTTAATACACTTTCATTCAATTCAAAGAAGACTCATATGGCTTTCCATAATAAATATTCCTCAAATTCCACTTTTATTTGAATACAATTTTCATTCAATAAACAGGAGTCTCCGATGGCGTTCCATACATTTACTTCAAATTCCTCAACATTCTATAAATGTTCTATTCAAACATGACAAACTTCACCGGCTTTCCATATAATATCCTCAATTTCGACTCAGCTCACTTTAGCTTTCAATTCACTATTTGCACTCTGCAAATTTTAAAATTCTCTTTCAGTTATATTTGTATGAACTGTTATTTCACTTTCAGCATTCACTTCACAAAAGTTACGTTCCGTACACCGTATTTCACAGTAAGTCTCTTATGTAAGCCGTACTTTTCCACAACTTCTCAAATATTTTATTCATATTCACTTTCATTTAACTATCGTGTCCTTTATATATTCTGTATACACAATGTAACCACTTTTTCAATTCATGTTAAGTTTCTGAATGTTTGGAATGAGTTAACATTCAAGATGTGTGTGTGTGTGTGTGTATGTATATGTTTCGCGACAACGCGTGATTAAATACCACAATATGTAAATTTTGCAGTATTATATATTGCAAACTTTTACAGTATTGTGAAAAAAATAATCGCAAAAAAAACAAATAAACTTTGCAAAGATTTTGTCAGATCAGAGCAAAAAAAATAATATCAATTGATTTTTTTTTTATTTGCTCTGAAGACGAATTGAACCCACGGCTGTCCAATACGTTCTACTAAAGACTTTCTGTAGGAAGGCGTCTTAGCCCACTAGGCTATCACAGCATTTGTACCACTTCAGCGTAGATTGATCGATGTCTATACAATTCTACCAAGTTTTGGATTTTAAAAGCGGGGTATTTCACAGATCATGTAAAATACCACGTAAAACAAACAAAGTACAAATCGGTACAAAAAATACCAAAATACCGGGAAAAATATATGAGTTCAGGAAATACTATAGGACAATGGAAAGGGCAATAAAGTGCAAAGAAACTAAGCAGGAAGGGAGTTACACATGCAAATAAGTCAGTACTGATCACTTCCGGTAAATGACTAAAAAGCAAAATAAGCTTTAATAAAAATCTATCCTGCTCAAAAATCACCTTCAAAAATTTAACTTGATGCAACTATTACACTTATCACACAATAACTATTCAGCAATAATCAATTACCGAACAAAAATTTAGTTTAATTACACAAAACAACAGAAAATGTAACTTACAGTATTCCAGTCAATTTATCCAATTTACAAACACACTAAATATAAACACACTGCGTTATTCAAACGTCCTAAAATATAGCACTATACAATTCCTCCAAAGTTCCACAAATGTTCCTGTATCGCGATCCTCCAGATTGTAGGGTTTCACATATATCCATATCCAGCGTTGTGCATATGCATTGTTGTGTATGTATCCATCGTTGTAGGCCTAAATCCTGTAAACGTTCCTAGCCGGCTCCAAGATCCCAAAAGTCAAATCCAAGTGATATAAAAATATCCAACCATCAGCAGTTTAGAATTTCTAATTCCAAAATAAGTCTCTCTCTATTTGCACGTAATAAAAGTCTGCTAGAAAAATGTTGGGCGCCATTTTGATAGCCCGCTTTATTTATTTTCCAATGTTTATCAGTTTATGTATCTACTTATCCAAATCGCCACAACTAGCTCAATCCAGCACTATCTATGGGGTGGGTTGCTGTTTAAATTAGCGGACAACCAAAAGAAAAGTGTGCAGACTTATTCATTTAATGTCAATAATCCATCCTGAAGTAAATATCAGTATCATGGCAAGAATGGTAATAGTACTCATGATGATGATGATGAGGATGGTGATTATAATAACAATAATCCTGGAAAATGTATAAATTCCAGAAATAATACAAAAATGCACAAAATATGCGAACGACTTAAAACATCAAACTAGACATTTTGAATATGACTCGAAAGTGACCAGTGCAGTGATTGGTTATAAAATATCACGTGCATAATCAGTATAGGTATAGGTATAGGATTTTAATGGACATGATCAAAGTTACTTCCCTTAGACTAATAATATATATGGAAGACCAGAACTGTCATACTTTCGGCATTGGAAAAGTAAAAACAACGAAGTACTTTTACAATTGGAAACATAACTTTAATTCACTCTATGACAATAATGTTTCTGGTCATTTTGAACAGTACTATAGCTTTAAGTGTTTAAGGACGTGACAGAGAATTTGGACTAATCAAGTGACTGAAGACATCATACAGAATATGGACCAATCAACTGTCTACAGATGCAGTAGAGTCAGTGTTTAAAGACCTTATCGAACGTTTGGATCCATCAAATTTCTGCAGACGTAATAAAGCATTTCAACCAATTAAACTTGTCTGCAGACTCGACGTGAAACTTCCGTAAATATTGGAATTATATTTTCATTTCAGATCCGGTCGTGATAGGGGCGGAGAACGTGGTTCCCGGCTCAGTCATCCCATACATTTACCAGGATACAGACTTTAGAAGTCATTACGACGAAGGGAACAAAGGTCGTAGAAGTAAAAGCTACGATGATTGTCTGAAAGCGGCAAAAAGCCGTAAGTATACTTGCATTGTAGTGTAACATATCTGCTGAAGTCAACACAGAATTGTTTTATTTGAATGTGTTGTTTAACATGTTGAAATTTCTTTCAAACTTCTTTGCTACTATCATGTCTTGTTGACAGTTCAATGTTACTATCCTGTTTTGTTGGTAGTTCTTTGTAACTGTCCTGTCTTTTTTATATGCATACACGCTAGCTATTTCTGATGGGTTGTTTTTCTGGTGGTGGCCTTTCTTTAGGAACAAGTCAATCTTTCAGAAAGACAATTGTTAGAAATTTCTTTACGCATTATTGTGTAGCCAAGTCTTCCTTCTTTTAAACCCTTTGTTATGCTCATGGCTTAAAACAATGACAGTAAATGCGTTAAGTATGGTGTCTGTCTGTCTGTTTCTGTTATGTTCATGAATGCGTGAAACAGAGTTCCATGGCCGTATCTGACGAGTATATATACTGAGCACAAAGCGGAAATTATGTACAGTTTTTAGCTCGACTTTTCTATGAAAAGGGGAGCTATCCTACTCGCCCCGGCGTCGGCGTCGGCGTCGGTGTCGGCGTCGGCGTTGGCGTCACACCTTGGTTAAGTTTTTCGTACCACCCCACTTTATTTGAGAAGTATTAGAGGTATGGCTTTGAAACTTACCATACTTGTTTACCATCATAACCTCCATCTACAGACAAGAGTACATAACTCTGTCAAGGTTTTTGACAGAATTATGGCCCTTTTTTTACTTAGAAAGTGTATTGAGCTTGGTTAAGTTTTTCGTACCACCTCACTTTATTTCAAAACCATTGGAGGTATTGCTTTGAAACTAACCATACTTGTTTGTTTATGAGATTACTTCTGTGTCATGACATTACTTCTAGGTCAGGGCTTCGTCAAATAAAATGAATAAATATTGGTTATTATTGCATTCTACGCTGAAATTTAATTTGATAAATCCTGTACAGTGTATATACTATGGTGGCTGATTTCAGCCATCTTTTTCGGTGTGTGCTGACGGAGTGTAAATAAGACAGCAAGAAAAATGCCTGATTTGTTGTTATGATACGTAGCGTTCATCGCTGTGAGTTGTTTGTAGGACGACATATGCAAGATCGAGCTAAGTAACGCGCCAAATGACATTTTCAGACCCACTAGAAAAACAGCGCTTCAAACAAACAAATGTACGTCGTTCTGACTACGTTGAAAAGGCATATCGATTTCTGTAAAGTGTATTTAAAGTCCTGCAATTTTATGTAGATGTTACTGTCAATCAGGTAAACTTATTGCTAACAGATAACTTACATCGCTAGAATGTATATTATTAGTTATACAGATTCTTAACGGGGTATACGGCGCCGTATAGCCTGTTTGAATTGATATATATATTTATTATATACCTACTAATGTTTATTTGAATTTTCTTAAGTATTTGTGCATTAAAATACAACATCTCGTATCAAATTTGCCGTAACAGATGGATTTAGCCGTATCTTCTCTGTCCACCGTGTAATATATACACAAATGCATATTCATATCATATTCCTACGCTAAAAGTTGAAAAATAGATCAACATTGATGCAGTAAAATAAGTGTAGTTTCATTGCCGTCACTTTTTATTTAATGTCACATTTGAAGACAAATGAATACAACGTCTTTTTCGCATTAAATAAACCAGAAAGATGATTTACATTTTGCATTTACTTTTTATTAATGTTGTTTGTTTATACACGAAAGAAGGAAGTGACGTCATCGACGTCATTTAAAACGTGACACGAAATAGCGCGTTATGTTGATTTTTGCCATTAATGACACAAATTAACGTTTTTATATAAAATTTAACATATGATATTCGGTAAATGGTATATAATAAAAGGTATATTATAACAGTCGGTAGATCTGCGTGTGTATCTTTCTCGTTGGCTGCATAGATCAGGATCACACTCGAGGCTCCGCCTCTCGTGTGATCCGGAATTACACAGCCAACTCAAAAGATACGACGCCGCAGATCAACCGACTGTTATAATATTCCGTATATATATCAATACAGTAAACTCCGTTTATAACGAGCTCCTTGGGACCATTCAAATTTGTTCCTGATATCCGGAGTTTGTTATATCAGTATATCATTTTATTTAAAATAAATAAAGAAAAAAACTCGAGCAGAGAAAATTTGTTCCTTATAACCGGAATTTCGCTATATTCGGAGTCGTTATATACGGAGTTTACTGTACAAACAGGCTATATGAGGCCGTGTAACCAGTCAATGATCTGTATAAAGAATTTATAATAGCGCAGATTTATTTGGAAGACAAGATAATTACCTGAATTGTCAAAATAGTGTTGTTATATTTATAAATGACAAAAAGACCAAACCTTCTACCTTCGTTAAGTTCTGTGGGTACGCTGAAATTGTTTTAGCTTACATTTTTGTAGCGTGTGGACTGGATAAACACAGATTTCTTTATAATTTGTATCTTCGGCTTATTGATGTGACACAAAGAAGGATAAAAAACGTTTTATTGGAGTAGGACTTAACTTAATTTCAAGACAACTGAAATAGGACTACAGTATTGATACATAAACAGGATAGAAAAGGACATTTGTTTTCAGATTTTCCTCTGATCTGGCAGTATTTCATTTCGTCATTCCAGAAGTTGAATTTGTACATGAATGTCCTGTCAGCAGCCGTTAGTTGCAGAAAAGAATACCATTAATTTGAAGAGTACTTATTAGTGTCAATGACAAAAAAACAATATTCCACTGGGATTCATGGAAAAGGAACTTGATCGACTGAAATTAGATATTGTGTCCGTAACCCGTTTTGACTCGGGAGAAACGAAGGTAAGGATAGCATCAATGTAAGTTTTAATGTCTATGAATTTGATTTATATTTCCAAACGACGTGTGCAGTGCTTACAAACGACGCTGAAAAAATTGAATCGGTTGAACGGTGGCCATTTTGTTTGGAATGTAAACAATGTTTACAGAGCTTCTCTAGTCAATCAGAAAAGGCATAAACGATGAGGCTCCGAATGGGAGACGTTATATACGGGATTGCTCACGGTGTATACGGGCTCGAGTGTACTTCAAAATCCCCTTGGTCATAATCCCCTTGGTCCAAAAATGGCATAGTAGTCATAATTCCCTTAATGAACTTTACAAGTGGAAAAGCATATATTGAATAAAAACATTTACTGAATGTTTTATTTGTCTCTAGTTTAACTTTACTAAAGCGAATGATTGGAAAAAAAATATTGAAATTAAAATGTAAAATCCATCAAGGGGATTTTGACTACCATGCCATTTTTGGACCAAGGGGATTATGACCAAGGGGATTTTGAGTGTCTCCCTACGGGCTCATATACAGAGGCTCTTGAGCAATCAGAATCTATCAAATTTGTCTGCGGTATTATAAGTTATCATATACATGTACAAAATTTAGTAAATGTCCAACACACCAAGTAAATACAAATCTAATAGCCAGAAGTGAAACTCGAAACTGGAAAACGGCTCACTCATTCTTGTTAAACAAAGTTTGTTTGTTTTCAGGTACTTTACTTTAAAGTTCATAATAAAGAATAAGATGAAGGCTTGCGATATGCATAACTTGTAGCATGGTATGTCAATGTGAAATAACAGAGCATATCATGATGTTACACACATGTCCTTTATAGAGACATGATCATCCGTAATAGATATATTCATGTAGAAGTCCTATTCAAACATTATATTTTAGAATTTTGTTTTTCAGACAAACAACTAACATGAAAACAGAGACTATTGATGGTTGGCCTGTTTTGTTCTGGATTTTATCATATATATTGTATATAAGATAAGAAGTTTATTTTTGTGTATTTATGTGAATAAGACTGTTTTAGCATGCGTGAACGAAAGGTAATTTTGTCAAACTGTCCATGTATCATTCTTCAGTTGTATTTTAAAAAACGTCACAAGGCAAAATATGACTTCATTTATGATTTCATGACGACTTTCGCGTCAAAACATTGTTTATTGTTTCTTGCAGATTTTACAATAATTGATTTCCTTTTTTGATGAGGAGTTATGTACAAATGTGTTGGACACTGTCAGGGGCATAGCTTCCTATAGGCACTGAAGGTACGTGCCTACACTTTTCAAAAAAAAATTAAAATGCCAAATATGCGACAATAATGATTGGGGTAGGGAGTATATGGGTCTTACCAATATTATGAACCTGTACAAAAGCGAACTACATGTATTTCGTTATTGAAATAATACTTTAACAAAATGGTTTTAAGAAATAGTTCGATGAGATACAGTTGCAAAAGCAACCGGGAGTAGGACTTCTTTCAATACAAGTTTTTTGAGATTTCGAATTCAATTTGTTAATACGGTATAAGATACGACCATTCATGATCCCCTGAAATTGGCAGTTCTAGTTTTTGCTCTGCTATTGATGAAATTCGTGACGCAATGTGTTTCAACAGAAACATAGTCACATTTAAATTACACTGATTTTCACCATTTATAAAACATACAATCATCTTACTACTCTTAAACATTGTTTGCATGTTCAAATTTTATTTCTTGTTAGATCTATAGTTATAGACTGCGAGAAAAATGTTTTACTTGTAATGCACGTTTCAAGCAAGAGTTGTACGCAGAACGTCGTCTTGATGTGCTGCATTTTTTTGACATTCAAGTTATTTCTAAAGCCTTTAATGCATAACAAAGTTACAGTCTGGAAACGAATATGTGCATAACATTATACAGGATTCCATTACCTTTAAACTCTTAATAGTCAATACTTATGAGTCTAGAAATATGCTAAAACGGACAAAATTCATATAGAAATGAAACTTTTGTTTCCTGAAAGTTCAATGTCTGTAGTATCCATAACACAAAAGTCCCAAAAGTTCCTGTCTGGGAAACTCTACAATCCAAGATGGCTGCCAAGATGGCCGCCGTACTGAAAAAAAACTGTCACTCACAAGTACTTACAAGTATCGCATTTTCTATTTGTGAATGCATTTAAATGTTGCTAACTATCACTACTGTTTATGTCTGTTTATGTCTGTTTATGTTAAATTTATGGACATATGTCTTGATATGATATAGTTTCCATTTCTGTTAAAATATCAGGAATTTGTTTATAGCAAAATAACTATATTTTACTTTATTGCAAAATACTTATTTTCTGTTTCCGTTCTTTAGAATAATTATAGCATAAATGCCTGATAAAGGCTATCATATGTTAAACCAATTCTATATGTTTAAATTCTGATATGTTTCGGATAGTTCTGAAGCTATTAAAACAACAGAGGTATACTGTGCAAGGTGGGTGGCTTATGGGGTATATTATAGTCTCTACTACGAATATGTTATAGGTGATCTACGCATTCTCTTTAACATATGTAATTTAAAAAATGCGTGTCAACAGTTAAAACGTGCATTACAATTTCAGTTTGAGGCTTGATATACTTCAAGTGGTCCGCTTTCGAATTAATTTTCCATTTTATGTAATAACAGGAAGTTACGCTTTATCATGAAATGAAATGTTTATAGACTTGACACTATTTTAGGACTTGTATATAAAGATCTGACATTCAAGGCGTGGTGATACTTTTATCTAGCCGATTATCTGCGTAAGATATGTAAATTTAAGCTATTTTGGTCCTGTCAAATGTTTTGAGTAATGATTGATCGGTCATTCGCGGGCAGAGATGAAACTGTGCATATTGTGTTACTTTAGGACGGTGTTGTAGGTGAAAGTACGCTGTATGCAAATTTCATACATATCCGGATTAATTATCATAATAACCACATTCGTCTTCAGCTTGGCTAATCTTTCTATTTGCAAATTCATGATATTGCATCAATAAGATATCCTGGTACCCAAATTTGAATTTTTTACTAGGGCTCAGTTTACTGTGGTGTTATCGAACGCAATTTGTAGGTCTGGCCGGGGACTCTCAACAACTCATACTCGGTTGCATATGTCATTTATAAATTAATATATATTACGAGCGAATAAATAAACTTTAGGCAGGTAGTATTAAAATTACTCACAAGGTCAAATGTTTATCACAGCATAAACAGTTGGGGTAGATGTGCATTTAGGAAAACGACATTAAAATAAAGAAACGACATATTCCTTCAAGTAAATTAAGTCAGTTTATTCAGCAAGTGATACAAAAATGTCAAACAAAAATATTCTTTTGCATGCCTGTTGAAATAATAAATGAGATACACACACTATACAGCTAGAATGGTTGATGAATATATAACATCATAATAATGTAATGTTTCATTGTAAAATCTTAGTGTCACCACTACAACTAGCAACTCCGTTAAGTATAGTCAGAAAAATTATTTCCCTGATGTATAAGGGTATGTTGCAAACCGGGTCCTGTGGTTACACTCTGCTGAGGGAAAGGACATGCAGCGATTCCTGCTTCTCTTGATTGAAAAGCGAACTTTGAAACCATTCTTGTCGTCTCATGCCTAAGAAAAAGAGGGACATGGTGGCTCACCTGATTAAACAGATATTCGCTGCATTTCATTATAAGATATGTCTGTTAAAGAGGAAATCACTTTATAATAATTCCAGGTACTCTTAATCACAAAATCGAATTGATATTAAATTTCATTGTACTATTTATAATAAAAGAATTTGTCATCACATCTAATTTAAATTAGTATAAACAATTGTGTACAAGTACAAATACATATTAAGATATATCTGTTGCGTGCTACCCATGCAATTAGGTAGCGTAATTAAATGATCACTTTGTTAAACTTGTCACTATTACTACAAACTGAAGCACAAAACTAATATACGCAGGTTTTACTTTCATTCTTTATTGGTTGCAAACGATGGAAACCATACATGGTAAAATGCCGATCGATCTTTCTCCGTGGGCGCTTTTCTTTATAAGACCTCAGAAACAAGTCCAAAAGCTTACGTTTTGACTACAATCGAACTAGAATGTACTGATATAAATGAAAAGATAAGGAAACAAAACATAAGTAAAGTAACACCTTATCACAGTGAATCGCAATATTTTACCAACAGGAAAACTTACACACAGAAAAATTATTCTCCCAACTACATGTATGAGAAAAGACTGCATACATAATACAATGTGTACAGTCAGGTTTGTTGACAATGAAACCGTCTATCAATGTTCATCATTCATATAAATAATGTACGTATTAATTGAAAAACACTACACTTCACCAAACTTAAAACATTTCGGCAGATATCAACACAGCTCGTTCGCATTTGTATAACACAATAATCAAATTACTCGTTTCATCAACGTTATAGCATCTGTTGAAAATCATTGCGGTAAATGTCAGGTTTCACATCTGCTAAATTTTGAGTCGATTTTTGCATGAAGGAATCTGTTCTTTTACTGGTCGACGATATGCTTGATCTTTCTCTCACTGCATGTTCAGTACTTCTTGTATCAACTGTAGGACGGGGAATGCGAAACAGACTTTTGTCATTGTCGTTGGCATCAACCTCAACCTTTGAACCCATACCAGTTGATGAAGGACCAATTAAAGAAAGAATGACCGGGAGAAGGAAAAGAGCATGCAATATTCCAAATGTAATCACGAGGCTCATTACTTGGAAAAAGGAGTAAAAGATGAAAGATTTAGCCGCGGCCAGCATGATGACGCCTAAAATGGAGGAAATCGCTCCATGAAAAATTGGAGCACCTGACCTAATTATACCGGCTTTCATACGTTCATTTCTGTCTTGACCAGACGAAATCATGTAACCATGGCATATGTGCGCTGCAAAGTCGACAGAGAAACCAATACTCATGATGATATGAATCATCGTAATAGCACTTAAAGTCAAATCTAAAAACGATAGAAAACCAAATATTCCAACAGTTATCATGGCGACTGTAGACGTAATATACAAAAGCAGAAGTGGGTGTGGCATAAATATGCATGTTACGAGAAACACCATTGCTATAGCTATTCCGAGAGTCTGGAGTGTCTGTGACAAGATGGCAACATACTGTTCGTAAAAGATGAAAGCTGGTGAGAACGCAAAAACGGACAATGAGCTATCCGATGCCAGTTCACGCATGCGCAACATAAATTGACCTTGTTTCTGTGATTCTTTGATACTTTCGGATACCAGATGAATTCTTGATGTCGTGATACTTGTATTATCATGGTTAATTATAAGATCATTTTGAAATCGTGTGTTACTTACTATACTTAAGAAGGCTTGTAGACCGACTATAAAATCCTGTTCCGATGTATCTTTGTAGTTAATTGCATCGTTTTTGTATTCAGTAAGCCAGTTAATTTCTAAACCGTCTTGTACCGTATTTTCTGATTTAAAAGAAGACAAGAGACTGTCGATATCTGACTGAATTGATGACTGAGAATAATCCAACGGTTCAGCAAAAACTAAGGAAACGGAGGTGCCTAGAGGAAAGTTGTTATCTAAATAGTCCCTATACGTGTAATAATAAGATGACTTGGCAACAAGATTTTTTAGAATCAAACCCTGCTCCATACGAGTGACACCCCAGATAGAGACCCCAAAATAACCACCGAAGAGCACAAGTATGATGACCTTAGCTGGAATGGGCAATACTACTTTTGGTATCAACCACCTTGGGAACTTGTCAAGGTAGCTTTCAGACTCAGACTGGTTTTTTGGTTTGCGACCTGTACAGCACAGCATGTGACATTTAGACCTGCCGTGTTCTTCTTCGTCGGACTGTTTTACCTTTAAACAAGAAGCATAGTGGCGGTTGTCTTCGGCTCTCTTCTCATTAACAGCAATACTTGCGATGAAAATAGTCGCTTGATTTATGTAGCAAAATACTACCGCTATACCTGCAATCAAAACATAAATACCGTAAACTAGTATATCAAATCATTATCACATGTTTCGTCGCCTACTCATGTTTTTTGGTAGCGAAAATTATTTCAGCGGTGTATTGGAAGACATCTAATTTATATGATTAAGCATTGAGTGACAACAAGCTCAAATATACGATTAAATACTGTTCAAATGTAGTTATATTTAGTCGAAACTAAACATACTTAAAAACAAATAACTAACGGTCTTTAGTATGTAGTCTTTGGAAAGCAAAAACCGGTAACTTACACCAATAATATTTAAGGTAATTGCAATAACAATAGTGTGGCAAAATGAATTGAAAATGATTTTATACTTATTCACAACGTTTCACAAAATCCTAAAATATTATCTAGACTAACAACTTCAAAATGTTATATATAAATAATTATTTATTCATGTCTTTTTGTAGTTTTAGTTTTAAATCATAAAATAAACAAAAAACTAAGTAAGCTTTACCGCAGTAAATGCAAAAGTTTCGCACACTGAGAAATACGGATGAAGCGCCGGCAGCAAATGCTAACAGGTCTGTTAGAGATGTAATTGTAATGGAAACACCGCTTGTTCTCATTGTCTCTCCTATACGTGTCTCAACATCGTCTTCGTAGTTTGTGTTTGTAATACCGGACATGAGCATAAACATATCATCCACTCCAATACCTGTTATTAATGAAATGCAAATATAAAATTAAGATTAAACGTATATATTCATTAATTAATATTTTAAACGGATGCATATGTACATAATTATACTAGCCATACACGCGATGCAGCTGGACATAGTTATGAACTCAAAAGATCAAGCCTTTTAAGACAAATCCCCGACAGCATAACAAAACTATGAACATATGAAAAATATAAATGAGTTTACCGATTATCAAGAATGGTACAACCCCAACAATGCTGACAAATTCAACCCCGCAGGCACTTCCAAGTCCAAAAGCCGCGACAATTGCAAGGCCCGCGGCGATGACTCCGGCAAACCCTAAATTTGACCTCTGACCAACCACGTCACAACGCGCCGTCATTGTTGCTACACAAGCATAGGTTATCATTATCGTAAATGTTACTGAGAAGATTGCAATGTCACCAGATACGTTTTCATTCAGTTCTTCGCTCATTGAATCAGCATGTGCGTAGGAAATGTCAAAGTCTTCGGATGAATAGTCTCTGATCTTCTCCAAAAATGAGTCCTGCCAGTGTTTTGCCAACTCGGTGTAGTATTCGGAATCGGTGCGCAGGTTTACACGCATTATTAGCATAGTTGCAGAATTAAGGACATTAGAAGATACATCAGCGCCGCCTATATATTGCTCGTAGTAAATTTGGCCGCGGTTAGCATGGTTATAGTAGGGGAAAGGTATAGGTGTGCTAGTATTTACATCACTGATAAATTGTGTGTCGACAAAAAGATCACCGTCAATAGCACAGTTGCCGAAGCTTCTTGCACAAATGGCATTTAGGGACACTGCCATTCCATTTACGTCGGTCGTTTCTATTGATAGCAGAAAACTGTACAAGTCTGTTAATTTTGTAAGAAATGTTACATCAAGTATGTCACCAGCTTTCGGAATGACTATGACCTCACCGTATCTACCAAAATTAGGCATTTGGTAGCCTATAAAATTTGATCCGCTTCGATCTGGAAACAAATCACTAATTTTGTCACTATCTTTACTTGCTTGGCTTCCGATGGGCGTGTAAACGCGTACTACATCAATAACTACATTCAAGCGTAGCATGCCAATGCCGAGCAGGACGTTGACAAGCACACCGACCAGTATAATCTTCCAGGGATGTCTCGCCACGATGCGACCATATCTTTCGAATACTGCACCAATCTTGTTTTCCACTCCTGTGTAGTATTTGTTGAAGCAATTTGTCATTATGTACTGATTTAACCTATAATTGGACACAAAAGGTAAATGTTAGATATTAAAATTTTGCGCCCAAGTTGGGGCAAATTTAAAGAGTTATTTATTGATGTTGTTATAATATAGGTCTATATATAAACTTAAAAATTTGGAAGAAATTATTATCCATCTGCATCATTACCTGTGCTGATAACCCTAACTATGTCACATGATATTGATTAAGATTAACTTTTATTTTAATTAAAAAAATAATTATTTATAGTTTTGTTTGTCCCTGGATAAGGTGTACATATTTCAATGAATGTATAGAACATAAACCGTTATTGATGTAATACGACGCACACTTTTGTAATCTGACTACACTGTACTTGATTATTCTGAACCACCGAGTTCTTTGTTAAGATTTGTTTACTGCACCGTCTTATGCACTAAATACACTTTGGTGGAATTACCCCAAAAATTATGACAGTTTCAGTTTTTGTTAATGAATTGAAAAAAGTTTAAATATAATCTTATTTTATTGCTGTGCTAAAGTTTATGATGCGCGACAATTGTGCACATTAAATATTTCTTTACTTGTGCTTTAAAAGGGGTCACAAGTGAGGTTTTGGATTTTTGCACTTCCTGAAACTTACATTTGTTATATTTCTAATATTATGATATAACTGGATTTACTATTCAGTAGTAAACCTAGGCACAATAGGAAGATTTTAGTGCAAAAAAAATGAAAGTTTTTGAGAAAAAATGTTTTGACCTCACATTTTGTGACTAAATTGACAAATTTTGCCACATGCCAAAATGGGGGTAGACATTATGGTTTTGGAGATGAAATATTTTTAAATACTCGTAAATATTAGTATTTCAAATACCTTCTTTATACCGCCGGACAATAGGTTTGACTGCTTAAAACACACATGAAGTAGCTGAATACTACTCAATATACTTTCAACAGATTCAACTAGAAGACTGGGATATAGTTTTTCTTTGAAATAAGAAATATAATATTGCTTTAAATCAACCAATCTTTAAAAAACAATAAGATAAAACGCGTTGAACTTAACAAGTGTCTTCTACCTTTTACTACAAATCTTAAAAATTTACAGCTTTTTAAAAAGACTGAAATCTTTACAAAAAATGCTATTAACTCCAGATGTCTAGTTCATTCATGATCTGTAGATTGACCATAAGATTAAAAACATCCTTACTTTGAAAATATTATAAATCAAATGTTTAAAAAATTGTGTTGGTAAAACAAATAAATAAATTTTCTCAATTCAGTTCATTTTAATTTATTGAACTCAATTTTCAAACAATCGGCATTGAATTGTCTTAAGATAAATGTTTATCACTTTTGGCCGTTACGTGCACATGCTCATAAAAAGGTGGTCATTTCTGTCTAATACGAAATTTAGAATTAAACGTTAATGGATTTGCAAATAATTTCTACAAAGATAATTCTGCTTAAACGTATCATCAAAGAAGAAAACAGTTCCCTTACCTTTACTCAGACTAATCGCGTCAAAAGCACCGTCTCAACGCTTCAATATCTTAAGATAAAAATAATTTCAAATCGCAAAACATATTTTCTCGATGGCATTTAAACAATTTGTGTCAGTTTTGCTGCATAAACCTTTTTTGCCCTGAAGTTATAGCTCATATATCATAGGCTGATTTTAAAACTTCTTTTCATAATATTTTAGCCAATAAATTTGCGAATTTTAGAATTCGGTTACTTCCTTCATACCTAGAGTCGCTCCACTGATCTGTATGCGAATTATTAGCTGTCTCAGGAAATAAATTTAAAATCCCCTTAGTGTTTAAAATTACTGTTTGTCCAATCGCAGCGCAGTATTCGCTGTACTTTACTCAGATTAATCTGGAACAACAAATGCGTCAAAAGCACCGTCTCAACTTTCGTAAATGCATCAAAATGAACACTAACCTTTACTTAGATAAATGATGTGTCACAAGTACCTATAATTGGAAAGTGAGGAGAGACATTTATGCTTGCTAAAAGAACCATTGAAATGTTAGCTCTGTATGTTAATCCCGTCCTAGATGTTGTTTTTTATGTTTGTTTTGTTTAAATTGTCAAATAAGTAAACTTACTTTCTACAGAAATGCCCAGATATAGTATTGAACGCAATATACTCTCACACAAAAAGCGTTTTCATGTCCTAATTTCAAAAAAATACTGTAGTCATTGCTCAGCTGAGTAAGTTATTTTGAAGTCGGTCACCAGAAATAGACATATTTATTGTTGTCATTTCAACGATAGACTATTAATGAATTAACATGTTGAAAGAAAAAAAGTGTTATGATTCTAATTGCAAGGCAGATATAGCGACAAAGTCATTTGAGTACAAATCAAGAATTTTAATTATTTACTTCTGCAAAATACTTGCTATTAGCCACCCTTTCATGGAAAAATACTGACGGTCATTACTCGGTGGGGTATTGACTGTCACTATTTTTACATGCAGTACCCGGGATGGGCTCCAAAACGTACCATTTACTGTACTTTATGGGAATTTCCCCTTAGCGTGTTTCTCAAATTTGATTGGATAAACTGATCATTGAAGCAGCTACGTGTAAAGCATTTCAAGAAAAATCAGAAGATATTAAAATCTTTGTCATTAACATAGATACATCATTCTTGTTTACATAGTTACAAACCGTATATATCTGTATTCTATCTTTGACACATAGGTAATCACTACAATTACCGTGTAGTTAGCTTTTTCAATTGGTCAAATTCTGTGAATAACAACGCGGCACGAACTCATTTGAGTATAAAAGCAAGGTGCTTTGTAGCCTGAACACTCAAGTCTGCGGACCAAGACAACACAACAGGTAAAGATTTTGTTTTCTTCTCTGAACACGCACACAATTTATTGAATACTGTTATATCATACTTGAGATAAAAAATACAGGAACAGCGAATAATTGAAGGATATTGTGGCTTTTCACCTTCTGCCTTTATTTAGTGCCTGTGAAAAAGAAATTGAAGGTTTTTATTACAGCTTCTGCTCTTTGTAACACAAATCTGGACAGAACGTCTACTACGATTTCGAGCTTTAATTGAACAATTATTTTTTACTATTTGTCTGTACCACTATGCCAATAAAAAACGTTCTAAACATAAACAAAGCGCTTTAGGACTTGTGAATGACTCCCTATAGGTGAAAGGATGTATTGTTATACACCAGTGTCTGTTAACAAAGGAGCATTGAAAAGCTTTGCTTTCAGCTTTTATAAAATCTGATTGAGTCATTGTTTGATTCGTTGTTGTACTTTATTCTGGTTCGGGAAGTACGTTTCACTAATTTGCATTTGCACAAAAATATAACGAAATCAAAAGTGTTTGCAACTGAAGTCGAACAGTACTTTCATAGGCAGTTTTTATTTCCAAAACATGATAAAATATTACTTTAATTTTAACAATTGCACCAAATAATACAATACTGTGCATATGTGCTTAAAATGCAGATACAAACACTTTTACATTTTAAAACATGTAACAGAATCGTAATAAAAAAAAACGTGTTCATAGTTCTATATCGAATATTGCCATTTTATGTATATGAATTAGATAGGCTTTCTTCAATACATTTAACAGCCAGTTTTGAGCACATGACTTGTTTCACTGTGAATATTTTACCCATAATTGTTAATATTGACATTTCCTGAGCACGAAAGGATGGTGTTGTATATACAGTGCAACCTCTCTACAACAGCCAACAGCGGGGTGACGTTATATATATATACCTATTAATGTTTATCTGAATTTTCATCAGTTTGAGCAGTAAAATACAGCATCCCGTTACAAATTTATCTTAGCTGTCGATCGTGTAGGTTGTACACATATGCATATTCATTTGATATTCCTACGCTAAAAGTTGAAAACAAGATCCACATTGCTGCAGTAAGATAGACTTTGTTTGATTGTCTTCACAATGCTTTTTGGTCACATTTGAAGACAAATGAATGCAATGTCTATTTCGCATTGAATAAACCAGACAGATGACTAACAGAATTACATTTTTTTGTTGTTGTTTGTTTATACACGGAAGACACAAATGACGTCATGTTAGGGTGTCAAATCCCTAATTTATACTAATATATTTATTCTCGATTGCGAAACAAGTTCTTACAACTTGGATTAATTGTTTTCGTGACTCACATATTGAAGAGTTTTTGTTAGACCCATAGTTACCAATATTTCTATCAACTCTCCGTTCCTAGGCGATACCCTTTGATTCAACGTATTTTACATGTTTGTTCTGTACTTTTGGTGCGTCTACAGTTACTTTAACACTTCTGACGTTTAGATATTCTAACATTTGTTACTTTTCGCTTTCGCTGATAACAATGTTTTTGTGAATGTTAAAAGCTTTCATTGTTGTTTTTTGTGAGGGTTTGTTTTGGTATATTTTTTGTAATGTATTTATTGTGTTGAGAATGTACGTTTGCTATAATCTTGTGTAATTTTGTATGCTTGCAATTGTATTTAAATCTTCGTATCTACGGAGGCAATAAAGATGTATATATTTGTCTTTCCTTCCTTCTGTTAAAACTTATTTCAGTCTATATTACATGAAGCCATGTAACAAAATATTTGCTCGGATGAGAACGAGATTTTGACGTTTTGTTCCTGGTATATTTTTGTTCAAAGAAAAACACCTTCCAATATAAAAATTGTTTCCTTACCTTGTATGGTTTAACTTGCTTGTTTAATTTTTACTTTGCTACACTTCCGGGTCCATATTATAGATCAAATAGTTACAGATCTTACTTGATATACATATAAATATTTCGCATGTGCTTTATTTATCATAGAACAAAGCTTGATTTTTATCATAAAGTTGAATATTACAAAGCAAATATATTTTCATTATTGTTATTAATATTCCGTACTTAGTTGATATAGGCATAGAGTTACTGTTGGATGTCAATGAGTCTGTTCAGACAGAACAATTCTCTTCATAGTTGCCAATGATTTATTTTTAAGCAAGATATTTCACACATCATATCCCCATTTAGAAAAAAGGACTGTTGCCTCAGCATTTAAAAGAAACTAACCGTCGACTTTTGAAAGAAACCCGATGTTTCCGTCGCCTACGTTTTCATTGTTCATTCTAAATATTAATTTAAAAATATTTAATTATTTCAAAAATATAAAACATGATAACAATCTGTATATGGCTTTTAACAATCTCGTCAAAGTATTTTATAAAACAATTACAAATGATAGATCAATATATCGCTTATACAATACCTTAGAAGATAATGCAATCAAAAATCATTAATACGGGTTTTCACACACTTCTGCGCACGCGCAATTTTAATGAATATCGGTCGTGGGCAGTTACACGGCCATTGTATAAGCGATAGGCTATATATTGATGTATTGATCTATCATTTTAGTTTATTTTATGAAACTCTTTGACGAGATTGTTTATATTTAATCATGTTTTATTCTTTTAAAATAATTAAATGTTTTTAAAGTTTATATCTTTGATGTCTAGAATGATCAATGAAAAAGTAAGCCACGGATACTGCGGTTTTCTTTCAATACTCGACGGTTATTTTCTTATTAAGGTAGCGGTTTAGGGTCGGCTCAGTGGAGTTAAATTACCCATTTAGACAATAATTATATCATATATTTTGTACCTTACATAGATTATGACTAAATCAAGTCGTTTCATGATTTTTAAACGTTTTTTTTTTGTTTTGTTTTTTTTGTTGCCTTTGACATTGTATGATATTTGATAAATTTCGTAAAATTTTGAACAGCGATAGCAAAGCCATTTTTGCGATTTTTACCACCAAATTCATAAAAAATGTATATAATTAGGGATCCGTGTCACAGATTTTCCATATCATTCTTCAAACAAACAAAAATTAACATCAAAGAAAATGCAGTCTTTTTTTTTCTGACCGCTTGTTACGTATTTAAAGATAATTAATCCCCTGACCAATTTATCAATAATTCCTGACACGGATCCCTCCGTAATAAAATTCTCTTTAAACTGGTCCAAACCACATGTTAATCGACCTCAAATTAACAAAATTTTGCTTGTTCAAAGTTGACACATCTTCCTTCAAAGCAAGTGTCAAAAAACGCCGATTTCTAAAGACACTCATAATTTGATTGTATTATATGAAACAAAACCCGTTTAAACGCATCCAATTGTACGTTAGTACAATGATATTTATATGATAGTCCATACAATACTTAACCCTGTCATATTAGAAAAAATACAAAATCCGCCCACAAAATCATTTTAATGCGAGTTTTACAACTTTTTTCTTGGTGATTTATTGCTACTACGGTAATACGGTCACGTGATTATCTAAAGTATTTAAGGTACACAGCGGGGAAAATGGAGACATTTGAACGAGAACTTATATCTGCAGTAGAGTCGGCGGGGCAATTGATAATTATTACACTTGAAGCTGTTGTAAACGACTTGAAAACATGTTAATGGTGTTTAAGCATTTCATATAACTTTTAAAAAATATAATAGGTTAAAACTCCGATTTTATCCAAAAAAGTAATTTATTTAGTAATCTGAGCTAATAAGGCGATGAACAAAATTTGGCAACATCTGTTAATAATAAACACAACTACCATGCAGTGCCCTTTGTGCAACTTGTTTTATACAAATTATAAGATAAAATATAACCAAAAGTTACGAAAATTGCTAAAAATGACTTTGTCAAGAACGCAAGTTCATTTGAATACTATGATAGTTAACTGTACCGTTTTGAAAAAACATTTTTTGTCATTTTGTGAAATTGGATTTTACAGTGATGTTTTCAATTTGTTACGTTTTATATGTATATTGTATGATGTGTTGAATCAATTACATTCTAAACTTGAACGAAATCCGCATAAAAATAATCCAGTTATACCGAGTTATATAAGTTTCGGGTTAGAAGTGGCTTTAAGTGTATAAATAGTTTAGTATAAATAGTTCATTTATATAGGTATATTTGACTCCTTTGTTGCAGGCTATGCTTTACTGTTCATTTGGTGTTTTTGTTGTTGTTGTTATGAGCCAGAATGATTCGGCATCTTGTTTTCTAATCAAGCATAGGCTGTCCACTATGATCGATGTGTGTGATGCCGGCTACCTACCTACTTAGTCAACCATACCTCGCGCGCTTGCTTTATTGATCGCGTGTCATACTGATAATGCCCCGGGGCTGTAAATTAGTTAATCTCATACAGTACCACGGATTGAAGATAATTTTTATATATTATACGTGAAAAATACAAAAGAAAATGTGCCGGAAAAAAGTTAAAAATATGAAAAGATAAAAACACAGTCCATGAGATAATTAAATTATACATATTATTATATTATTATATATATATATATATATCTTTATTTAAGTCTCATTCATGTACAATATCACAACATTTCTATAAAACCATGACAGATAAAATATTAGTACATGACCATTCAATTCTGAATTATAAGAGACTATCACAGTGAATATATCAAATTACCTTACAATCATTCAACATATATTTACATTGTAAAATTATTTGTATATGTATTTTATGTATCCTGATTTATTAACGTTTTGAAACTCGTTTGTAAAATTAACAATAAAAACCAGTTATATTGTAATAAAAATTATCCTATTTATTTGTCTCCAAATATTCTGAAAATTATCTTTTCGTTTCATATTTCCCAATTTTCGATTTATGAATGATAGTTTTTTGTATTTTAGTAAACATTCGGTAAAAACATATAAACAATTTATATAATTATTATTATAATTATTAGATGAGCAGGTATGCCTTTACGACAGTGAAATGTATTTTGTATGAAAAGGGACCGAAATAATACCACCACAAGAAAGTAATGATAACACTTTTTTCTAACTTTAGAACCATTAAACATGTACCTGCTTACAACTTCTGTGCATCACAACCCCGTTTGTTTAGTGAACAATTCATCATATGATAAACTTCTGGTCCTCGCATATGCAGCTTAACCAAGACGCCTTTGTATTTGAAAACGAAACGTTCTATTACAACATTTTTTCCAGATCAAATGCATATTCGTTTTTTGAAAAAGTATTTCACAAACTTTTATGAATTCTAATATTCAAATGTTTTTAGGTCACACATTTCTTCACATGCCGACTTGTGTGGAAGGATTTGTAAAGAGAATAACTTTTAGTTCATTTGTTTTCGTAGCATATTCGTTTATCTTTTTGCATTCATTTTAATACCAATCTAGATGGTCTGTACGGTGAGTTAGGAAGATATCCGATGAAAATCAAACGTAAAATTACCATTATAAAGTATTATATCAAACTCTTAAATATGACTGAAAACACGTTAGCTAAAAAGATTTTTAAAATGTTAAAAGAAGATGCTGACAACAGTTGTATGTATGGAGGATATAACTGGGCATTTCATGTAAAAAACATTTTGAACGAAATAGGTATGTCAAACTATTGGGACAACCCCAACACAAATATGATAAGCTTTCAATCAGTCAAACAAAGAATTTTAGATATATACAAACAATCTTGGTATTCAAATAGACTTTCATCATATTGTATTTACAAACACAACTTCAATATGGAAAAATATCTGAACTGTATACATGTAAATAAATATAGAATAAGTTTGTCTAAATTCCGACTATCAGCCCACAATCTAGCCATTGAAAACGGAAGACATACGAATATCCCACGGAATGATATAATCTGTGTACAGTGCAACATGAATACTATTGAAACAGAATACCATTTTCTCCTAGTTTGTCCAAAATACGCAGAATTACGTAAACGATTTTTCAAACCTTACTACTGCCATTGGCCAACATTACAAAAATTTGAATCCATTATGTCATCTAATTCTAATAAAATTATAAACAATTTAGCTAAATTCTTATACATTGCCTTCCAAAGAAGACAGATTACTTAATGCAATTTTATCGAGTTTTTGAAACTAGTTTAATACACAACGTAGTTTTAGGTTTTCAGGAAAATTACTGACTGGTTTTAACAAGAATATATATTTTTAGGTCCTCATGAAAATATGTCATTACTTTTTGCATGCGTTATTAAACTGTATATGTAAATGTATTGTTAGGCTATAAATTTGCTATGTGCTGTTTTATGCAAATAAAGTTATGTTATGTCATGTCATGTCATGTCATGTCATGTTGCTGAATAGCTAAGCGTGCACATCTAATCATCGAAACAATTAACTGATCAATACCGGTTGACTCTACCAGTTTATTGATTATCCCTTATCGGCGCCTCAAAAGGGGCGGAGCTATGAACGGTTACTGACACACATAGAGCGACGCTGTTGTAATTCATACCGATCAACTTTAACGGTTCATAACGCACGTTTTAATTATTTTTTCAGCATCTTTGATTTCGCTTATATGTAGAAGTTAAATTGAACATAAAATAATGCATAAAAACAGAAATTTGCGATTTTACAGAAAATTAGCATCGATAGCTACCTTACGACAACATATATATTGTACTTAAATCTATTTTAGTTTGTCCCTTCTTAAAGTTATAATAAGCTCTGTAACGATTCATAGTTTTGATACACAGATACAGGGGTAATGATTAACTGAAATAAAACTGCATGAGCCCAGCTTTTTTCTATCTCTTTACTTAATATCATTTCAATATTTTAACGATGTTTGTAAGATATTCTACTAGACTATTATTGGAATAGTTAACACAAATAGTTAAGACAAAATATTGAAATGAATAGATATTGATTTATATTTTTACAGATCTATATATATCACACTAGAAGATTTTTTTATCTTCATGTGAATACTGTTATCGTTATTTTGTACTATAACGACAAATTTAAAGCTACGATAATTATTTCTGATTTTTTAAAATTCTTTTGTGTAAACAACTCAATAATTATTAAGTTGACGTTATTAATGATTCTAACACAAGCGGCTGCTTTTTGTATATAAACATATAGGGAAAAGCCTGTATTTTATTTTACGATAAAATACAGCACGTTTTTCCAAGGACGACGTGCGGTAAATGACGTAACGACGTATCTCGCGTTTTAAGGTTACACTGGTGTACTACTACGCGTTAAATAAAGTTCGGGATTGTTTTCAAAGAAAATAACGTGTTAGAATCGAAATAATAAATTGTTCCCTATATTTTATCGTTGAATAAAATACA